>LNAC01000001.1:14474181-14690322 GCA_002007465.1 Ailurus styani
GTAACATTTTCAACTAGTCAAGGAGAAAAGGAGAATAACAGCAGGGAGAAGAGACTTGTTAGAAATCCACAAATTTTCCTTCTATCTACAACAGCAATGCCAATCACTCCCATGTGCAAATAACTGGAAAACATTCCCTATTTTGACAAAATGTCAATAATTAAAAGAACGTTACTAGCCTGCTTATACTGCATTCAATTCTGAGGATAAACACATTTTCAGAGACAACTAGGGAGGGCTATTTCATTGTCCCCCAGGAGAAACCAGAAATGATCATATTTAATATTAGTATTCAAGATAAATTATTTAAACCCAGAAACATTGCATATAAAAAGATGTAATCAGAGGCACATTTAAGATTGCATTAATAGGTGGACCTCATGAATGATTTTTTTTGATCAACAAACATTTACTGAGTGGCTGCTATGTGCCAGGGCATCGTGCTGTATTGTTTTGAATATATAAAGATTAAAGAAAACATCATCTTTGCAAACAAGGAGCTTAGAATATTGGGAGAGAGAGATGAGTAAGCAGGCAACTCTGTGACAGTATGACAAGCCCCACAATAGGGGTAAATGCAGGTTGCTATAAAGGGACAAAGGTAAAATGCTTAGCTCAGAGTGAGGGCTGATTGCCTGAGAAGACCCTCCAGAGGACAGGGGTAAGGTGACAGCTGGAAGTCCTTTGGAAGGATATTGCTGTTACTATTTGAGAAAGGTGGCTAGTTTTGAATAACAAAGGAGTTAGCAAACATCTTAAACAGTGGGGGCAAAGATTGCTAACAGAGTTGGAAAAGAATAATCATGGTGGATTCAGGGCAAAGCCAGTGTGCCTTTGTAAGAATTCGGGGCAGAAAGATAAGCCTGGGGGAGAAAACTATGATCACATCACTTAGTGTCTTTTATTTGATGCTGGTGAGTGTGGATTTCATACTGAAAGACATGAGGAGGGACTAATGGACAGAATAAATGAACACGATAATTTCAGATGGCTACTTACACATGCATAGCCACATATATAAAAGCCTATTTGTAAACAGCCAATAAATTTTTAAAAATGCACATTTCAGAGCTCAAAAATAAAGGCATGTGAAAGCTTTTAAACACAATGTCATAAATCTGAAGGGTTTTATTTATGAGCCAAATGTGTTTTTTCAATTGCCGGCATTTATTAGATTGCCTATTGATTTAGTGTTTATAGTTTTAGTGTTATAATTATTTTATGCAGTGACAAATATAAGCTATTACTTAAAAAATGACTAATACAAAAGCTTCTGCCTAATTTTTAACTAGAAACTATATAACTACAATATTTAAATTGGTAATAACAGACTTCCCATCTTACTAAACTGAAAGGAAATCTATGTGCACTAGAGAATTCTAATAACTCATCTATAATAAATGACCAATAATGATTTAGAGAATAAGACAAACTCAGAAAAAGGTCCATCTTTATCAAAATAAAATTTAGACAACTAGCAAACATTTCTTATCTGTGGTTTTTAAGCTTAATGCCATCTAATGGCATAGTTAGTTATTATATTACAATGTTACCATTACAAGCAAATATTTAATCTTTAGGTGCCCTACATCTCTTAAAAATAAGATGCATGCAGAATAGTATGCTCTAATTCTATCGAGATGCTTTAAGACTATCTGAGGCCCTGAGTATACTGCTTCATTAAGGTTTTGCCCTTGAAAAATCCATGACATTTTATCATCAATTAACAGGAATGGCTGAATACATGTTCCCATTATCCTGGTTCTCCTAAATGTTTTCTCTATTCTGCAAGCCCTCTGTCCATGCTCACTTGCACTGGTCAGGTATATTTCACAAATCACCGGGAAAGCACATGTTATTGAGGTGCTATAGACAAAATGTATATTAGTACCTATTATTATTGGTCAGTGGAGGGGTTTTCCATGCATCTGGCTTTTGACTCATATCACATCCAGTGAATTCTTTCCTAGTAATTGAAAATGATGAATGATTTTACCATCTCAAATGTATGAGAAAAATGAAAAACAGAAGTTCCAACTCTCCTTAGACTGTATTAGTAAAACAAAACAAAACAAAACAAAAACAAAAAAACCCCAGTGATCTGGTAGGTACTTTTGGACAGAGAAATGCTATCTTTAAAGCTATGAAAATATGCAAAATTATATGAAAGGGTAAAACTGCAAAGAATAATTCTTTACTAACAATTATTTAGGATTCTACTATGTGGCATAAATTTATTAAAACCTATAACCACATTTATTAACAAGATGGCCCTAAGTACATAGAAAAAATAGATTCCTATAACTTATCTGATAAAGCCTTTAAACAAGAAAACTACAGTAGTCTTCATAATTACAACAGGAGATAACAAAAGAGTTTATTCCAGTGTATATTCCTGGATCATTTGGTTGGCCAATGTTAAGTTCCATATATGGTATTTATATACTGTTGCCATATAACAGGGATATTTCATATATCTGCCATATAACAGAGATAACTCAGCATGAACCAACCACTGGTAAATGACGAGAACTAGAAAAGTCAGCCTCAAGGCAAATAATCAAAGCAAATTGGTCAAAAGTACTATTTAATCATTTTATGAATCTATATTGAAGCACATTTAATAATTCTTAGCAAGATACTCATGTAAAGGTCTCCCATCTAATTTCTCATCATCTTTATGACTTTCACAAAAACCTTAGTCATCTTTTCAAACATAACTTTTCTTTTAATTCACGCCAGCTTTGGGAACACTGATCTTCCCCTAGTTTACAAACTAGGTGGTAGCCAATAGCTGAAGTAAGGGCTTACGGTTATGTGTTTTTCCATGACAAGCCAAGAAAACTCAAACTGACTCTCATTCTGCCCAGAACTAAGTATACTTAATGATGCAGAGGTGGATGTTCTTAGTATATGTTCCAAAAGGTCAAATTAAAATATGTCCAGGGTTATAAATTAGGAGATTTACTTCAGCAATTGGTCCAAAAAGCCTAGTGCAAAGAGAAATTATTCAGGTTGATCTAGTCAACTAAATAATGGCAGAAATGGGGACAAGTTAATAAAGAAAAACACACAAACAACACTCTATTAAGCTCTTTATCTTATGAGGCATCATTCAGTGCTCTTAAGATGGCTGACTTAAGTATGCTATTGAGTCAAGAAATGGTCAGAAGACATGAACAGACATTTCTGCAGAGAAGACATCCAAACGGCCAACAGACACATGAAAAAGTGCTCAATCACTTGGCATCAGGGAAATACAAATCAAAACCACAGTGAGATACCACCTCACACCAGTCAGAATGGCTAAAATTAACAAGTCAGGAAACGACAGGTGTTGGCAAGGATGTGGAGAAAGATGAATCCTCCTACACTGTTGGTGGGAATGCAAGCTGGTGCAGCCACTCTGGAAAAACAGTATGGAGGTTCCTCAAAAAGTTGAAAATAGAGCTACCCTATGACCCAGGAATCACACTACTGGGTATTTACCCTAAAGATACAAATATAGTGATCCAAAGGAGTACATGCACCTGAATGTTTATAGCAGCAATGTCCACAATAGCCAAACTACGGAAAGAACCTAGATGTCCATCAACAGATGAATGGATAAAGAAGATGTGGTACACACACACACACACACACACACACACACACACACACACACACACACACACACAGGAATACTATGCAGCCATCAAAAAGATGAAATCCTGCCATTTGCAACAATGTGGATGGAACCAGAGGATACTATGCTGAGCAAGATAAGTCAATCAGAGAAAGACAATTATCATGTGATCTCTCTGATATGAGGAATTTGAGAGGCAGGCCGGGGGATTGTGGGGGGTAGGGAGGGAAAAAATGAAACAAGATGGGACTGGGGAGGGAGACAAACCATAAGAGACTCTTAAACTCAGGAAACAAACTGAAGGTTGCTGGGGGGTGGGGGAGAGGGATAGGGTGGCTGGGTTATGGACATTGGGGAGGGTATGTGCTATGGTGAGTGCTGTGAATTGTTGATGATTGACAGATCTGTACCCCTGAAGCAAATAATACATTATAAGATAATTTAAAAAAAGTATGCTAGTGAGTATTTATTGCCAAAAGCAAGCAAAATGATAGAAAAATATAAGAAGACAAAACAACAATACAATCCTCTTACATTATATCTTCCTCTTTCGTTTCCTTAAAAATCTTTTTAAATCCACATGATCAATTTTTCTATTCAAATGCATATATATGTGTGTATGTATGTACATTCTGTTGGGAGTCACTTATTTGTTTTGTTTTGCTCATTTCATTAAGTATCAAATTATCTCCCAAACTTGTTACTTCTTTAATTATTAATAATAAATGCCTATTAAGTATATTCAAGCAGTAACCTGACTTAAAGAAAATAATCTTATCAATAAAATTTTATTTACATATACATCAGGGTAAGCAAAGACAAGACAAAGCCTCCAAGAAACAAAGAACATATAGACTGAATCACCAAAATGTTTGGACAATAATGTCCAATTGCATCAGCTCTGCATATGCTAAGGTTTCAAAGTCTTTGAACATATTGGGAAGAAGGTCATTGAACTGATTTATTCTGCATTGCACAGCTTAAGTACTATAATAATGAAATCACGTTCAGTTGGAAGAAAATTGTCCAGTGTTAAGCTGCCAACGGCCATGTTAATAAGGCTTGCTACCTAACGTGGCTGATAGAAGCTTCCAGCTCAAATGCTATTAATTTATTTAGTAATTCTAAACTCACAAGTGAAAGAAGGGATACTTTCTAAAGAAACATAGATAATTCAGGTCTATTGTTATTCTTCATAACAATGGAGCTTTTAGTTCTATTCTCTAATTTACTGTCACTTTATCACTTTTATCTTCCACTTTAAGTCTGTTTCTTTTATTGGACTATCTATTCAGCTGATAATTCATTTAGACTTTTGAAGTTCTATGCCATAAAAATTCCATTTAACTGCTTCCTAAATAGTGGCTAATCTGCACAAATTTTAAATCTGACCTTAATGGAACAGCTTATTCCTGAAGTTAGGACATTGGAAAACAGATCATGTCCTTAAAAGTACACTTATTTTAAAGTTTTTTTAATCATTCACCAAATGAATTTTGCACAGAGAGATATTTGCAAAGTGTCTCTTTCACAATAAAACGCAGTGTCATTTTCCCATTTGAATTCCTTCCACACAGTTCAGAATTTCACTCAAGCGTCAGATGAGGTGTCAAAGTGCTTTGTTAACAAACTTATTTCCCAGATGTGGATAGAACAGGGACAGAAGGCTCAAATGCTCTAACATACCTAACAATTCAATTACAGTTATCTTATGGTGCCATCACATATTTTTCTTCAACAATCAAACAACCTCAGCTGGAAACCTCTAGCAATAACATAAATAAAGGACCATCTGGCTAGAATAATTAAGGAAGGCTGGAAATAAAACATTAATTAGTGCAGTATTTCAAACGACCTTCAGAGGCCTTATTATGAAATTATATTCAAACAGGTAATCATTTATTTCATGTTGCTGTTAAATTTAACTAGACATGAATAAATATAAATACCAATTTTTTACTCTTTCAGTGAGGACTATTGCCTTGAAATGATGATGAAATTACATTGCATTTAAATTCAAGCAACAAATAAACAAGTGGAAAAAATGACACTATAAACTTAAAAATTTACATAACTCTAATTTCATAGAATTTTAACATCGAAAGGACCGTTGGAGATTGTAAGACCTCCTGAATTTATGGATGAAGAAACACAAGCTCTGAGGGATTAAATTACTTTCCCAAGGTCACACGCCTAAAGAAAAGTGGAGACTAGAGGCAAACACAGATCTGATCCTCATTCTAGAAATACTCTTTGCACTGACTATGAGCACTCACACATAAGTTGTCGATACCAAGTGTGTTGGTTGTTATTTTGCCACTGCACTGAATTAAAACAATATTTCACAAAATGTTGCTAATGTACAAAATTACAGGCCACAAAATGAGACAAGACCTAAAGTGATAAACTACCCTGAAAGAGTCTGTGCCAGAGATAACTTGCAATCTGTCAATGGCTAAAATTACTCTTTTAAGGTAGTTTATGACAATTTCATCCTAATAGAATCCATCAGATGTGTGTGTATCACTCCAAAGCCATGGTTTCTAAGAAGGAAGTGTACCTCCTCTAGTCTATTTACCATTCTGTGCATCGGAATACCTAGGGAATGGAGGAGCCACAGATGAAAGGCAAAGGGCTCCTTGACTCACTCGATGGGAGAAAATAGCTTATTGGCAGGAAGAGATACATTAAACTTGTCCATAAGAGAGAAATAGATTCCTTTGGTTACTAAAATTAGCACTATTACATTATCCAGCTAATAAAGGGTCCAACACAGACCTGATGGAAATTAATTTCCACGCAACAGCAACCATTATTACAAAATACCAAAGTATCATTTTAAAGGAAGATTAGAAAAAAATAAAGGAACATTAGAAAGGAATTATACCTACTTCTTAAAATCATTATAACTTTAAGTCCCCTTCAAAAAAGATAATCCTTTTTTATATAATCTCCCATAACTTCTGAAATGCCCTCAGCTTAAGTGCATATATAACATAAAGTTTAAAAATCTGCAAAAATGAGGATAGAATGGTCTGGAGCATAATATAGACAGAGACTGTGGGATCTGAAGGCAGAGATTTGGTTTCAAGTACCAATTTTGCCTTGAGATGCCAAGGACTAAAACATGTCCATGTTCATCTTCATCCTGCAGCTTTCTATTTCAAACACAATTGGGATGGGGTGGCAGGAAATGAGTAGGGCTTCAAGAAGAGTTCAATAACAACTCCAGGCGAACTCCACTCTAAATCACTGCCAGAGACAAACAGAAGAAATAAAACCACTAGATAAACATTCAGAGTATGTTTCTAATGTCTGCTGCTGTCAAGTCTCCCAGCAGGCAAACTATGGTCCACATGATATGACGCAGATCTTTTCATCTTAATGTTTACGGCAAGAACTCAGTTTGGTTAAAGGCCAAAATTCTTAGCAAATGCTGTGGTGCTTATATGTGCATTTAAAAGGGAAATCTCTGAAAGGATATATATGAACCTAATAAACGTGAAAACCATTAGGAATGAGGTGGGAACTGTGAAGGATGAAGAACAAGGGAGAAAGGAAAATGTTCAGTTATATGTTTTTGATGGCTTTCTTCAAGAGGGACAGTGTATTTAAATTAAAAGAATGCTTTTTTTCCCTCTCACAAGCAAGTCATGGGTTTGAATAAAGAAGGATCCTACATAGTTTTTTCATTTATGTTATAAAATCTCACTTAAGTTTGTATGGACTAGACAATATATACTCCTATCGTTGAACACAGAAAAACGCAGGAAGTGATGAAAATCTTATTAAGTGTATTTCAGAGTCTCTTAAAAGAATAAACTATTCAGTCTGTCCATTAGGCTTGAGTGATGAGGCAAAGTCTTGATAGCTCAGATAATGTCCCTGGCCATATATTCTCTAAACTCAACTGAGAAATAATGTCAGAAGTGGTAATACCTGATTCTGTCTTGCAAATGACCAGTTCAGAACTATGAGTGCTTCACCAGAAATTTTAGAGGAAATACAAGATACTTGAAATGATTTTAAGAATCAGCCTACTAGAACAAAGGTGGTTTCCTCAAATAATCATGCACGACAAGTGCAGGAATACTATTTACAGCTAACACGTATTTTTTGTTAATAACATGCCAAATATGTTGCTCTGAGCACCTTACACATAGGGGTTTCATGGTGCTTTGAAAACTATGTGTAAGGTGCTCAGTACATCATATCAAAATATTCTCTCATGGCCCTTTTTAAGCTACTCCTTCCTCCTACAATGAGCCCTTGCTAACCACTGATCCATTTATTCCCTATAATTTCGTGTTTTCCAAATTTCATACAAATGGAATCAAATAGGACCTTTTGAGTTTATTGAGTTTCACTTTTGTCACTCAGCATAATGCATTTGAGATTCATCCATGCTGTTCTGTAAGTTTGGTTTATTTCTCAGTGCCAGGTAGCATTCCATTATGTGAATATACCACACTTTGTTCATTCAACAGGTGATAAACCTGGGAACTACTTCCAGGTTTTCATGTTTATTAATAGAGCCACGATAAATGTTCATATATGACTTCTGTGTGCACATAAGTTCTTATTTCTTTTGGGTAAATATGAAGGAATGGGCTTGTTATGACAGATGGTGTGTATTTGTTTAACCACATAAAAATCTGCCTGTTTTTCCAAAGTGACCATATGACTGCATTTCCAAAGCAGTGTTTTTTAGTGTGTGTGTAGTAGTACTAGTAATACAGTAGGAGTAGGAGTAGTAGTAATAGTATCACATTGCTGTTTTAATTTACGCTAAGACAAATGAGAGTGAAAATCTTTTCAAGTGCTTGTAAGGCATTCATGCATCTTTGTTGAAATGTATGTTCAAATCTTTTGCATATTTTAAAAATTGCATTGTTTGTTTTCTTGTGTTTTAAGAATTCGTCACACATTTCAGATCTAAGTTCTTGGTCAGATATGTGCTTCGCAACTGTTTTCTCCCAGTCTACGGTTTGTTTTTAATATTCATTAAGGCCAATTCAGTAAGGCCACGTACCAGTGTTTCCTTCCATAGGTCATAATTTTGGTATATCTAAAAAATCTTTGCCTAACATAGGTCACAAAGATTTTTCCATGTTCTTGTTTAGATATTTTATGATTTTAGGTTTTAAATTTGAGTTTATAATCAATTTTGAGTTAATTTTTACTTACTAATGTGAGGATTATTTATTTTTTTTGCATATTGATATCCAGTTGTTCCAACACCATTTGATAAAGAAAGGGTCTATACATTCTCTATTGAAATAGCTTTTAATTTGGCTGAAACTGATTAACTATATATGTTGGTATACTTTCATTTTCCATTGATTTACACATCTACCTTCTCACCAATGCTGCAGTGTCTTGATTACTATAGTTTTCTTTTCCTTTAAAAAATTTTTTTATTTAAATTCAATTAGCCAACATATGGTACCATCAGTTTCAGATGTAGCGTTCAACAATTTTAAGTTGCGTATGACACCCAGTGCTCATCACATAGCTTTATTTATTTATTTATTTATTTATTTATTAAAGATTTTATTTATTTATTTGACACAGAGAGAGATCACAAGCAGGCAGAGAGGCAGGCAGAGAGAGGAGGAAGCAGGCTCCCTGCACAGCAGAGCCCGATGCGGGCCTCAATCCCAGCACCCTGGGATCATGACCTGAGCCGAAGGCAGAGGCTTTAACCCACTGAGCAACCCAGGCGCCCTCATCACATAGCTTTAGAGGAGGATTTCTCACCCTTACCGTTATTGATATTTCAGGCAGGATAATTTTTCATTTGGGGGTAAATGGTGCATTTTAAATGTTTATCTATCTCTAGCCTCTATCCGCTCAATGCCAGCAGCAGCCTCCCAGTTTTGAGAGCCAAAATGTTCCCAGGCCATTGTCAAATGTTCCCGAGGGTTCAAAACAGTCCCCTATTAAGAACAATCGCTTCCTTCATTCATATGTGGAATTTAAGAAACAAAACAGATGAACCGAAGGGAAGGGAAGGAAAAATAAAGTAAGAAAAAAACAGAGAGGGAGGCAAACCATAACTCTTCACTACAGGAAACAAACTGAGGGTTGCTGAGGGGAAGTGGGAGGGGGGTGGGGTTTTGGGTGATGGGCATTAAGGAGGACACTTGATGTAATAAGCATTAGGCGTTACATGCAACTGATAAATCACTAACTTCTACCCCTGAAGCTAATAATGCACTATATGTAACTAAACTGAATTTAAATCGAAAAATTAAAAAAAAAAAAGAAAAATCACTTCAGAATAGGCCTTTGAAACCAAGTTTTATGAATTCTCCAACTTGGTTTTTTCTCAAATTTGTATAGGTGATTGTAATTCTTTTCCATTTCGTATAAATTTTAAAAATCAGCTTACTGATTTATATTAAAAATATACTGGAATTTTTATCAGGATTATGTCAAATCTGTAGATCAATTTGAGGACTACTGCAATCTTAACAATATTGATTCTTCCAAGTCATGAAAGAAGTATATTTCTCCATTTAGTTAGGTCTTCTTTGATTTCTTTCATCAATGTTTCATAAGTCTTCAGCACATATTTTGTTAAATTTTACTTAAATATTTCATGTTTTTTGGAGATACTGTAAATGTCACTCTTATTTATTTCAATGTTTCACTGTTCATTGACAGTACATAGAAATACCCATACTTTTATGTATTGGCTTTGTATCCTTTGTCCTTGCAAAACTCACTGATTTTGAAATCTTTTAGTATAATATTACATAATGTACTTTCTTACATTTTTTAAGGTTTTTAGTTGTATTGAGTTATAACTGATATACAAAGAAAGTACACGCATTTAATGTATACATCTTGGTGAGTTTGGACACAGGCATATACCCACCCATAATACCATTACCACAACCAAGGAATTAAATATATCCACCATCTCTAATAATTTACTTGTATTCTTCTGTGTGTGTGTGTGTGTGTGTGTGTGTGTGTGTGTGTGTTTTGGTAAGAACACTTGAGATCTATCCAGACCCATCCTCTTAATGTATTTTAAAGTGTATAATATCACATTTAAAAATGTAGATACCATGTTGTACAGCACATCTCTAGAAATTATGTATCTTGCATAAGAGAAATTTTATACTCTTTGAAAAACAATTCCCTGTTTTTCCTTCTCCGAGCTCTTGGCAACCATCATTCTATTCTGTGCTCTAGGAGTCTATTTAAGATACTGCATCTAAGTGGAATCATGAAGTACTTGTCATTCTGTAATTGGCTTATTTCACTTAGCATAATGTTCTTTAGTTACATTTGTGTTGTTGCAAATGGAAGGATTTCCTTTTTTTTTTAAAGATGAATAATAGTATTTCATTTTATGTGTACACCACATTTTCTTAATCCATTCATCCATTGGTGGATATTGGGCTGCTCCATATCTTGGCTATTATGCATAATGCTATAATGAACATGAGGGTGCAGATATCTCTTTGAGATACAGATTTCATTTCCTTCAGATATATACCCAGAAATGGGATTGCTGAATCATATGTTCTATTTTTAATTTTTTGAGGATGCTCCATACTGTTTTTCAAAGTGGGTGCACCATTCTACATTCTCACCAGCAGAACACGAGGGTTTCCATTTCTCCAACCAGCCTGCTAATACTTGTTATCACTTGTCTTTCTGTTACCCATCCTAACAAGTTTGAGGTGGTATCTTACTGTGGTTTGGATTTGTATTTTCCTAGTGATTAGTGACGGTGACACCTTTTCATGTACCCGTTGTTCATTTGGATGTCTTCTTTTGAAATATATTTATTTAGGACCTTTGCCCATATTTTAAACAGATTTTTTTGGTATTGAGTTATAAGACTTTCTTACATATTTTAGATACTTACCCCATTATCAGATAGATGGTTTGCAAATATTTCTTCCTAGTCTGTAGGTTTCCTTTTCATTTTGTTGATTGTTTCCTTTGCTGTGCAGAAACATTTTACTTTGATGTATTCTCACTTGTTTTTCATTTTGTTGCTTGTGTTTTAGGTGTCATATCCACAAATTCATTGCCAAGATCAATGTCAAGAAGATTTTCCCTTACGTTTGCTTGTAGGAGTTTTATATGTTCAGGTCTTATATTCAAGTCTTAAATCCATTTTAAGTTAAGTTTTGTGAGTGTTATAAGATATGAGTCTAGTTTCATTCTCTTTCATGTGGATATCAATTTTTCCAACATCATTTATTAGAGTGACCATTCTTTTCACATTGTGTGTTTGGTGTCCTTGTCAAAGCTTAGTTGACCCTATATAACATACTTTTATTTCTGGGCTCTCTATTCAGTTGACAAGTTTTGAAAATAAGTAAATTCCGGCCTCTTAAATTCCACCCCAGAAGACAATACACAGTTCAACAAATGATTATATGATCAAGTTAAAATTATATTTCAACAGGAGGCTGTAATATTATGTAAGAAAAAATTTAAAATAGCTTTAATATTCATTTTATAATTATTCACCCTAATGAATTATCTTACTGTTTCTGCTAACTTTTCAGTAGATTTTATTGCATTTTTATACATATGTTTCTTATATAGTTATTTCGGTACATCTTCTAGAACAGTATAAAATAACATGGTTGTTAGTACAGTTGACCATTGAACAATACAGGTTTGACTTGTGGAAGTTCATGTATTTGCAGATTTCTTCAATTAATACAGTACTATATTGTAAATGTGTTTTCTCTTCCTTATGATTTTCTTAATAACATTTTCTTTTCCATAGCTTACTTTATTGTAAGAGTAGAGTATATAATACATAAAACATACAAAATACTTGTTGACTATTTGTGTTATTGATAAGGCTTCTACTCAACAGTGGGTTATTAGTAGTTAAGTTTTGGGGCATCAAAGATACACAATGACCTTCAACTGTGCAGGGGGTCAGTGCCCCTAACCCCTGCATTGTTCAAGGACCAACCATAACTGCATTTTGTTTCTACCTTTCCAAAGCACATTTTTCACATTTCATCATATTTCATTGTAAGTGAGTACACTTCAAATAATATCAATGCTGAAACTACAAAGGGGAAGTCAGTGAAGAAACAGTTCAAATTAAATTCTAAGGTCTTTGGGAAAATAACCACGCCTAACGTGTTGAAAATGGAAATCCTTACCTTGTTCTTGATCTTACAGGGAAAGCATTCAGTCTTTCACCATTAAGTAAGATGTTAACCATGGTTTTATTTTTGTTTGTTTGTTTGTAGATGCTCTTTATTAGGCTCAGG
This sequence comes from Ailurus styani, assembly GCA_002007465.1. Classification (NCBI taxonomy): domain Eukaryota; kingdom Metazoa; phylum Chordata; class Mammalia; order Carnivora; family Ailuridae; genus Ailurus; species Ailurus styani. The sequence continues at coordinate 14,487,076 of LNAC01000001.1, forward strand.
TAATTCCCCTTTACTCCCAAACTGCTGATGTTTGTTTTGTTTTTTCAATCATGAATGGGTGTTGGATTTTGTGAAATGCTTTTTTTCATCATTTGAATATATTTTTTTTCTTTAGTAAGTTTAAATGGTATATTACACTGATTTCCAAATTATGAACCAGCAGTATATATCAGTGTATATCTGCAGTAAATCACAGTTCATCATACTGCATAATTATTTTTATACTGATGAATTCAGTTTTCTAATATTACAGATTTTCATTTCTAAGTTCATGAGAGGTATGGGATTGTAATTTTTTTTTAAAGATTTTATTTATTTATTTGACACAGAGAGATCAGATCACAAGTAGGCTGAGAGGCAGGCAGAGAGAGAGAGAGAGAGAGGAGGAAGCAGGCTCCCTGCTGAGCAGAGAGCCTGATGCGGGCCTCTATCCCAGGACCCTGAGATCATGACCTGAGCCGAAGGCAGGGGCTTTAACCCACTGAGCCACCCAGGCGCCCTGGGACTGTAATTTTCTTTTTTTATAATATCTTTGTCTGGTTTTTGGTATGGTATGGTATTTTTCCTTTTAGTTCTACCAGGTTTTGCTTCATGTAATTTGAAGATCTCTTGTTTGGTACATATACACTTAGGATTATTATGTCTTCCCAGTGGATTGATCCTTTTATCATTAAATAGTGTCCTTCTTTGTTTCTAGTAATTTTCTTTGGTTTCAAGTCTATTTTATCAGATATTACCATACTACGGTTTTTTTTGATTAATGTTTGCATGATATATATGTATTTCCATCCTTTTACTTTCAATCTACCTATGTAGATGAATTTGCAGGGTTTTTTTTGTAGGCAGCAGTTTGTTGTTTTATCTACTCTGCCAAACTGTTCTTTAATCTCTGTCCTTAATCAAAGTTTATTTATATTAATTATTAATATGTTAGCATTAAAGTCTGCATTTTTGTGCTTATTTTGTTTGTTTTCATTCCTCTCTCTTTTCTTACTTTCCTTTAAGTTCTGTGAACATATTTAAGGAATCTGGCTTGATTTATTTATTGTGTTTTGAGTATATCTCTTTGTATAGTCTTCATGGTAGTTGCTCTGGGTTTTATTACATGCACATGTGACTTAAAATAGTCCATTGGAATCTACATTTTACCATTTACAATGAAGTGCAGACCTTACTTCCAATTTTGACCTTTACATTCCCCACTTCAGTGATGATCACTGGGTGTTATATGCAACTAATGAATCGATGAACACTACATCAAAAATGAATGATGCACTATATGCTAGCTAATTGAACATAATAATAAAAAAAAAGAGAGGAAAGAAAGAAATAGCATTGTATTGAGGGGCACCTTGTTGGCTTAGTCAGTCAAGCGACTGCCTGAGACATGATCTCAGGGTCCTGGGATTAAGCCCCACGTGGAGCTCCCTGCTAAGCAAGGAACCTGCTTCTCGCTCTCCTTCTCCCTCTGCTACCCCTCCCGCTTGCACTCTCTTGTTCTCTCTTGCTCTATATTTCAAATAAATAAAAAAATAACCTTTTTAAAAATAAACATCATTGCATTGAGTTTCAGACTGCATTATAATTTTATTTTCAATCATCAAAGATTTACAAATCTCTTGAGTAAAAGGATAGTCTACGGTATATACCTATATTTTTATTCTGATTGATCCTTATCCTGATGCCCCAAATTTCTTGCCTTTATCATTTCCTTTCAGTTTGAAGAATTTCTTCCCCTTTGGTAGTCATTATGCTTGTGAGATTCATCTATATTGTTACATGCAATTGTAGAAGCTCACTCATTTTCTTTCCTGTGTGTGCCACTGAGGGGATATACCATTATTAACTTTAAAAAATTTCCAACTGTTGATGAATATTTGAGTATACCAGGTTCTGGCTACTAATAATAATGCCATTATGACCACTCTTGCATGTGTTTTTAGTGAACTGATATATGCATTCCTATCAGGTACCTAGGAATAGAACATATCAGTCATAAGGTATGCATATGATTAGCTTTCATGGACATTGCTAACCAGTTATCTAAAGGAGTTGTACCAACTTACACTCTACAGTATTGAATGAGTTTCAATTGCTACACATCTTTGATAACACTTAGAATCATCTCTTTTTCATTTTAGCCATTTGATAGTGATATAGTGTTATCTCACTGTAATTTTATTTTACATTTTTCTAATGACCAATGAAACTGAAAATGTTTACATGTGCTTATTGGGTATTTGGATATCCTCTTTTATGAAGTGTCTCTTCAAATCTTTACCTTTTTCCTACTGGTTTATCTATCTTCTTTTATTGATTTGTAAAACTGGTCTTTATGAGTATGATTTATTTGCCAGGTTTATGCATTGAAAATATTTATTCCTACTCTGTAACTTATCCCTCTGGAACTAATCAATTGCATCTACTTTTTAAACACTTGAGCAAAATATTTACTTTCATGTAGTAAAATATATATATATATATATATATAATTTAAAATTTCAGATTAAGCATTTTTTTCTAAATTTTATTCANTACTTGAGCAAAATATTTACTTTCATGTAGTAAAATATATATATATATATATATATAATTTAAAATTTCAGATTAAGCATTTTTTTCTAAATTTTATTCAAATAGTAAAGGATGACAGTGATTATCTAAAATACAATTTTGTCAAATCCTCTGGCATATGTAGCTACGTTAGGCTAATGGATTACTAAATTACAGGGATTTTTGACATCTTTTTTGCTTTCTGTCTGGTGGTCAATTAAACTCATTGCTCCAGTATGAATTTTATCAACCATAAAATATGTTAACTTTTACCAGAATTTAAGACTATCAAAATCCAAATATATGTATCACTATTCTTTGAACCATTCTGGAAATAGGTCAGTGCTTAATACGGTTGATTGAATTCAAGTGCCATTATAGACACTAATGAATTGCTACTGTGTAACAAGAAATGGAAAATCCATTTCATTGTAGTGACTTAGAAAATGGTAAGGATAATTTGCCAAAGATAATAAAAGAGCATAATAATCACGGTGTGTTGTATATATCAAAATTTGAAGTTATTTAAAATGTTTTAATGGATAAAATTAGTTTACTTGACTTTTTTCATAGATAATAATTTTAATTTTCAGATCCCAGGATTATTAATATTTCATTAGAAGATATTACATACAACACTTGCTTTTCTCCTTTTTTCTATTATAGGAATGATGACAGATTTGAGGATAATAAAAAAAATAAAGATAATAAAGGTAAGCTTATTTTATAAATTAAAAGGTCTTTACTCACACCTAATACTAAATATAGACCTTGCTTCATTACTACCATGGTAAATTTGTAAAGGCCCACTTTCCAACGCTTCAAGAGTATTAAACTACTTCAGAATCTCTCTCTTTGATTATTTCTAAAGCATAAAGGACTTGTTGATAAATCTGCTAATGAGTAAAAAAAAAGTATTATTAGGCCATGTTTGCAGTATTTACAACTTTTGAAATGCACATGTCACACACTCCATAGGACAGCATGGGGAGTTAAAGCTAATACTATTCATTCTATTTGTCTTGGAAACAATTGGAAATAAATGCAAGTAGCCCTGTATTAGTATTACTGTCTGGACTTATTTTTGAGTCAAAACCATGGCTATCAGTCTGCTACTAAAACATTTCAACTCATGCCTTTGAAATGACTCTAAAGTCCTATACAAGAAAAGAATTAGCTTGTGTCCTCATAGCATAAATCTATACATCAAATTCAAACACAGAGAAAGAAATTGTCACAGATGAATCCCAAAACAACCAAATCTACAAACCTGTAGTGATAAAAATACTTACATTAGCACAGACAGAACTAAGACTCACACATTCTCTGTATTTCATGAGAGAAGTGCTTTTCCCATTAGAGATATGTGCATTTTTGTAATGAATAATGGACAAGAAGACTGTTCCTTGAAATTTTAGTTTTAGGGCTTAGGATTTGTATTTATAATATTGACTGAGAATTTTAAAGCTTGGCTTTATATTATTCATGTATTGTGGCTTATCAAAAAATTGTGTGTTATGCGATAATCTCACTATTCTCTACCTACTAGAATTTTCCAGTACGGTAAATAACAAATAAATAATAGAATACATATTCCATCACCATATGCATATTCTCTTTATATTGATGGTTTTTGAGAACTCTAAAGGAATATCAAAATATCTCAACAAGTAAAATTAGGTAGCTTGCTCAGATAAATAAAATTGGCTACATATTTGAGTAAAATAAGAGAGAGACCGTTGATGTCCTATGCCAAAGAGATTCTTTAAAAATTGTAAAACACTTATTTAAAGAAAGAAACTTCCAACTTCTGGTCTCTAGTTTTACTTTGAATATAATAGATAAGGGGTTCTTATTTATACCCAACTTGCTTATTCACTGAAGATAATAAAAAATAATCAAACATTAATGTTTTTCTTTTTTTCTATCCTCGTCAGAAAGATGTTGTGCTTCTTCCACAGTAGCGTTTATTGGATTCACACAATCTGACTCACTTCCAACCTCACAAGCCTGATAGGATCATTTCTCACTTCACATTCAGATAACTAAATGATTACTCAGCCATATGATCTCCTTACCTCCACCTACTCCCTCAAAGTCACTCATCCATGTGGGTTTATTTAACACTATTAATTGGTAACAGTGAATTTTAGGCCACAGAGCTAAAAACTGTATTTCCCATAATCTTCTCCAGCTAGTTATTTAAATTTTGAACAGTGGAATGTGAACAGAGTGATGAAGGCAACTACCACACATACTCTTTAAAAATGAATCTGAAAAAGTTCTGATTTCTCATTTCTCATGGTCACATGGGCTGGAATATAAGGATGTGATGCTTGAGAGCCAGCTCTGGCACATATATAAGGACAACACCCTAGAGCACAGCAGAGAATAAAAATGAACCTCGGTTCATTTGTGGACGTGTGGAACAGAGTTGCCTGCCTGCCCTGAGCCGTTTACCAGCCCTAGGATACTATGGGAGACGAACGCTTGCCTACCATTGGTTTATTTCTCCATTGCAGCGCTAAGCCTGCACTCTAAATGCAAATAATCTAAATCATATAAATTATATGTGTATGTTATGAAAAATTAAGATGTGTTTACTCTAGTTTTGTGATACAATTATATAATACATGGGGCACCTGGATGGCTCAGTCAGTTAATTCTCTGATTCTCTCTTGGTTTCAGCTCAGGTCATGATTTCATGGGTCATGGGATCAAGCCCTACATCTGACTCTGTGGTCAGCTAGAAGTCGGCTTGAAGATTCTCTCCCTCTACCCCTCCCCCCACTCATGGGTGTGCTCTCTCTCTTTTCTCTCTCTCTAGAATAAATAAATCTTTAAAAAAAGAATTATATACTACATGAGTCATACGTTAATGAGACAAATCAAAATTTGTTCTTAAGGAAACTAATGTTTAAAGAATAAATATGCTCTATTACCTAAGTGCTATTTTCTAGAAGATCTTGCTGCATTATCTTTTAACTGAACTTTCTCTAGAATGAGAAGCATCCATATAACAAGAGGTATGATTTTACAGGAAATATGTTGCTTTTAACCAGCAGAACCACTTGGGGGTACATTTAACTGTATTTGTTTATATAAATCCTATTAATCTGAGAACAGAAGAAGCAGGAAGGCTAGAAAATTTTATATTTTCATTGGACAATGAAATGATCACAGGATTATGGAGTCAGGAGACTAGGGTTCAGGCCTTAAGACCAACAATTACTTGCTCTGTGACACTGGGAAAATCACTTTCACACTAGAGGTCTGTTGCCAGTATCAGATCTACTCATTCTGTCATGGGAAGCAATGATACCACACATGCCATGGATGAAGGTGATGTAGCCCAAGGACACTGGTTATTTGCTGAAATGTATCCTTTAGTAGGGATAATTTGGCTCTCCCAGTACAGTGCAACTTCTGGCCCTCAGTCTCTTAGATGTGGGAAGTTGTTTTTATTGATGATTTAAAAGGAATTAGTGCCATAGTAACTGGCCACTGATAAAATAGCTATTAGAATAATATTTATTGACTACTGATTTTATGCCAAATACTATTACAGTACACTTAACATGGATAATATTTAATTCTCACAACAACTAATAAAAAGGTTCTGTAATTATTATTCCTTCATTACACATGAGGAAACAGGCAGAGAACTTAAGTGATTCTCAACAATACAGCTACTACGTGACTGAGTTTGTATCTGAACCCAAATAGTCAGTCTGGCTCAAGAGTATATAGTCTTTTTTTTTTTAAGATTTTATTTATTTATTTATTTATTTATTTATTTATTTATTTATTTGAGAAAGAGAGAGAGAGAGACAGAGAGAGCAGGAGCAGTGGGGAGGGGCACAAGGAGAAGGAGAAGCAGACTTCCTGCTGAGCAGGGAACCTGACATGGGACTCAGTCCCAGGACCCTGAAATCATGACCTGAGCCAAAGGCAGATGCTTAATGACTGAGCCACCCAGACACCCCAACAATTACTTGTTTACTTGTGTTCTTGTTGAGGTCTGGCATTCCTCAGTGTTTCTCCTATCTATTCCCCTATACTCATTTACCTTTTTTTTTTTTTAACAGAGAGAGGGAACTTGCAGGAGCAGGAGTGAGGAGGAGCAGAGGGAGAAGGGAGAGAAAGAATCGTAAGTGGACTCCATACCCTGCAAGGAGCTGGACACAGGGCTCAGTCTCACAACCCTGAGATCAAGACTTGAGCTGAAAGCAAGAGTCAGACGCTTAACCGACGGAGCCACCCAAAAGTCCCTGCTCTTTTACCTTCTTAACAGTGTTGATGTGAAAACGAAGAAACATAATACATATGAGAGAACGCATTGTCTTTTTACATCTTTATTCTATTATCCTAATTATACTGTAAGTTCTTTATTATCAGGGCTCATTTTTTCCACTTTGTAATTCACATTTCATGTTCCTTCTTACAATACCAGTCTCCTTTTTTGCTTAGCTAACTTACTTTTTCTTTAACATTCAATTCAAATACCACTGTTTTGGGGAAGCTCTATCTGAACCTTAGTCACACTTATATATACTTCTGGCACTATGTTCCCCATAAAATATCCATATTGTGGATATTTTATCTGCCATAGACTGCCATACATAGTAAGAAAATTTATGAATTCACATAAAGGTAGGTGAGTCTTCAGGGTTGGTTAAGGCAGTGGTTCAATCACGCCATCAAGGACTCAGTTCAGTTCTGACTCTCTGTTCTGTAGTCTCCAGTGTGCCTTCATGGAAGACTGCTGGTAACATCTGGGGAATACATTTCCTCATTAATTTCTGGTGGAAAGGTATCAACTTCCTGTGACTTTCTCTTAAGAGTGATAAAACTCTCCTTTACAAATCCCTCAGTAAACCTTCCCTGTGGCTTCTCCTAGCTTAAAGTGACTTAGCAACCCCTGAAAAAGAAGAATCCCTGGCAAGGGGAATAGGGTTCTATGATTAATTTAGACTAATTACCTGTTGAATTGACATAGGTGAATACTCATTATAACCCCCTGCACCTCTATAGCATCATGTGCCCATCTAACTATTGATCCTTATCAGACTAAAATTAAATTGTTGATTTAGTTATGTTGGCTCCACACTGAAAATTAAACTCTTTCTCAAGAGGAGGGGTAGCGTGTGTTCAACTTCATGTTCCTTCTGCCTCGCAGAGTGCCCACAAAACAGTATCTACATAATTGTGACTGAATTAAAAATTACAGGCAAATACGTTTTTAAATGTGTAGATAACTCACAATTCCTATTTTATTTAGCCTTAAAATATTTGTAAAGATAAACATATTAACCAATGGAATAGAAATGAGAGTTCAGAGATAAACCCACATATCTATGGTCAATTGATTTGGGAACCAGAACCATTCAATAAGGGAAAAAGATATGTCTTTAAGAAATGGTACTACAGTAACTGGAGTTAAAAAAAAAATAAGAAGTCAGAACCATACTTCACACTTTATACAGAAATTGACTGAAAGTGAATCAATGACTTGACTGTAAGAGCTAAGATCATAAAACTCTTAGAAGAAAACATAAGGGTAAAACTTCATGACCTTGGATTTGGCACTTAAATTCTCAGATATGACACCAAAAGCACAAACAATGAAAGAAAAAAGTGCAAATTAGATTTCATCAAATTTAAAACTTTTGGGCATCAAACAAGATTTTCAAGAAAGTGAAAAGACAATATATGGGAAAAATATTTGGAAATAATATATAATATATACATTAATGGTCTACTATACTGAATATATTACAACAAAAAAAATGGCCAAAATGCTCATAAAAAGATGCTCAAAAATTTTAGTCATTAGGGATGCAAACCAAAAGCACAATGAGATACCACTTCACATCCACAAGGATGGTTACAATTTTTAAAAAGTGGAAAATAGCAAATGGCAAAAATGTGGAGAAACTGGAACCCTTATACACTGCTGGTGGGAATATAAAATAATTCATTTTGGACTATAGAAAACATGTTGGTGGTTCCTCAAAAAGTTAAACATAGAATAAACTATATTAATCAGAAATTCTACTCCTAGGAATATACCCCAAATAATTGAAAACTGGTACTCAATCAAATAAATATACATACAGTAATCTTCACAGGAACACTATGATTTATAGATAGATAGAAGACAATATCCAAAAGGTAGAAACAGTCTAAATATCCGTTAATGGATAAACAAAATGTGGTGTATAGATACAATGAAGTAATGGTACATGCTATAAGATGAATAAACTTTAATATATTGTGTGAAATCAAAGAAGCCAGATACAAAAATGTATGGTCCCATTTATATGAAATATCCATAATACGTACATCCATACAGACAACTTAGGTTGGTCATTGCCCAGTGTCCGGCAGGAGGAGAGGAGCATGGGAAACAACTGCTTAATGGATATGGCATTTTATTTTGCAGTGATGAAAAAGTTTTGGAACTAGATATAGGTGGTGGTTGCACATCGTTGTGAATGCTCTAAATGACACTCAATGGTTTACTTTAAAATGTCTAATTTTGTGTCTCATTTTTTTGTGAATTTCACTTCATTCAAAAATACTTTAAAAAATTTACTCATTTATCTGCTTAATTTTATTTCTATCATCAAAACATGAAATATGGAGTTTATATGGGGCAAGAAATATGTTAAACATCACCGTTTGGAAATATATATATGCTAAAGATTTTTAAGAGTGGCTAATCAAGAGTATACCATATTTATTGATGATTTCTATATGACGAAATGACTCTTACACAGGTGCTAGATGATCGATTCCCTCTTATTCATATATAAGACAAAAATGATGCCATAATTGATTTATAGAAAATATATTTTATATTATATATATCCATAAATCAGTAATAGAATATCTTCCTCTGGACAAATTGCTTATTTTTCTTTCATATTGGAATAAATTTAGTTTGTGTACTCTGAGAAACTGATTTGCAAGTTCATTAGTAATATCAAATCTGAATAGATTTTAAAGATTACAAAAAACAACTTAAAATAATTTAATTTGCTGCCTGTCTAAAAGAACATATTAAATATTGTCCAAGGACTATTTAGAGAATCTATGGTTTTCTCTCATTATTGTAGCAGAACCAAAAATGCCAAACATGAACCAGAACATATTGGAACATTACAAAAACTAATTCATGAACAGATGCTTAAGCAATATAGAAACCGAAAATGAATTATTTGAGCCAAATTACTGTTAACTCTAAGTATGATAATTACCAGGACAGCTGATGTTTCAAATGAACCTATGCTGCTTTGGCTACTGAGCAATTTATAAAATGTAATTATTTGTAATCTTTTTTCCCCACTCTATAAAAACTGACACAGGAATACAACCTATACATTCCACAATTTATAAGTTATGTATGTCATCATGTTTAAGAGTTTTCTTTAGTTATAGTTAACATATTCTTAACAAAACTAGTATGTGTGTGCACGTGTCTGTGTAAATGATAGATATCCAACCTATTTAAGAAAGGCTTATTACTACTGGGCATCTTGTTTCAAGTCAGTACCTGCTCAGATGGTGAGGACACATACCAAGTGGTAGGAATTATAATTAATGAGATATATGTTCTGCAAGGTAGACTGGGGCAAATTCAGGAGGTGAGAGAAGGTTATGGGGATCATTTGAGTAAGAGCGCACAGCTGAGCAATGATACACTAACAAAGGGGGAAAGTTGGGGTTGTTTGAGGGGTTTTATTTAGGGGTGCCAAAGTTTCCTCTGGGGAGACAAGAGACTGTTCACTGAGGTAAAAAATATATAAACATACAGGGTCATCCATCTCTCCATCATTTTCCTTGATTAAACTGCTCTCAGAAGCAAGAATGGAGTCCTGGGAACTCAGTCAGAGACGTGGCAATTATCCTCCCAGGCTCAACTTTGGTACACAAATAGGAAAATACCACAAATTATACAGTAAATGATGATTGTTATAATATTATTGCAATAGGCAAAACTTTCATCAAACGCTAAATGTATATATACTGATATTACTCATAGACACATTGCATAGATTATTGCTTGAAGTAGACACCAATTTCAAGAACAGAATGTGCAACTTTCCTTTAGATAATGTCACATTTTTTGTGAGACTGAATTTTCAGCGGTTGCTATGACAAATCAAGAACCACATGAAAATAAATATGGAACAGTAAACGTGTATCGCATAATCTGATTCCAAGATTTGAGAAGCTGTGTAGTGTCCAGCAGGCATTTACATCTCATTAGTAGGTGATGAAGATTATTCAGGAATGAAATAAAATATTACTTTTTCTTTTCATTTGTGTGCATTTTTAAAATAACTTGTAAGTCATTAGGATACAAATACTTGTTGAACTGATTGAACCCAACCATTTCATAAATAAAACTGTTAGGTACTTCTTTGGGTCTAAATGTGAAACAGTGACTGATACTCTAAAGTGCTAGGACACAAAAAATATGGAACGTTATGTTTGGAACGTTATGTTTGGAAAATGGAGCTCTCATGAAAGTTTCCTAAAATAAACAAACAACAACAACAGCAAAAAAAAAAACCTTCTTGACAATAAAACCCAGTCAATTAGGAGATAAATCAAACTTCAAGAGTTAGCTCTGATAAAAAGATTGGTAGTGTGTATCATATCCATCAAATACGTAACTAATACTAACCAACCGTAGGAATTCCTAGAACAGAAAGTAAATCTGACAAATTAGGACAATCTAAGAAATACACAGTTAACAAAATTGGGAGGGTTGGGGGAGAGATGTACAGTGAAGAGGAAAGCACTGACATTCTTTTACCAAAGCATGCGATCAAAAATTCTCTAAAGCCAAAATCATGCAGTTTAAAAATCCATTTGATTCTAAATTCTCAGTATTTTTCATAATTTCTTATTTTAATCCTAGAGGAATATTTCAGGAATTAATACTTCCTTTGGTAATAAAATTTTTGACATTCAATAATTATTTTGGTTTAACTTTAGTTTTCATTTCTTCTACTGAATTAAAGTCAAATGAAATAAAATTTTCATGAAAGTGGTACCTACATTTACCATAAATCTTTATTCCTACATGTTGGCCTTCCTTTCATCCTGCATTTTTCTATATATATGTGTATATATATATATACACATATATACATATATATGTGTATATATATACATATACATATATATACATATATATATGTATATATATATACACACACACATATATATAGTTATTTCCAGAATGTTATGGATGATGAGTTCTAGACAGAGATATTTTGTTTTCTTTTTTCTGTCGTTCTTATACTTTTGAAAAAATATTTTCAATAAACGTATATTTTTTAGCAACAATAGTGATTTCCCTTCATTTAAGAAAGGAAACAAAACTACAAGTAAATATGCATCATTTTCATTTGGGGTGGTGGAAATATGAATGATGATTTGTTTCTTTGTAATTTATATACATATTTTTTAAATTGCCAAAACAAAAAAATTCAGGCAATTCCAAATTTCTATCAGCTCAAAAATTTGCACTGACAGTTCCCCTATTTTCAAATTCATCTACACAACTTCTAGCTATACAACTGTATAAAGCAAACACTTATCCAATGATTCCTAATCATCAGTATATGCGGCTACAGAAGGCATTTGGCTTAAAGAACAAAAAATGTACTTTTTAAAATATATTAATCTTTTTCTCATTAAATGCAATGTCCACTAAAACTAAAACATCACATAGACCAATCTTATGAAACTCATGATCTTACTGATTTTCTGTCATTTCCATTTATCCTGTGCTGAGAAAAACAACTATTTTCAATTGTTGTCTAGACATTTTACAGTATAACAACCCTGCTCGCACCCAAAGTCCTCAGACAAGGACCTGAGTTTAGAATAACTATCCTGAGCTTTCACTTTGCTTTGTCCAGGGCACCTTTTAAAATAAATACTTACAATTGAGCCTGCAGAAAGTTAGTAATCTCTACCCCAACCTACCCTAAATACTACATACATACTACAAGATACCCATGCTTACTATACTGAAAGAAATAAAAAGGAGTTTGAAAAGTCTAGAAATAACTGAAAACTATAAAAAGTAACATAGCAGATTTGAGATATAACCAAACAGAACTTATAAAACTGAAAAATAAATTAAGTTAAAATTAAAACCCTTGGGCGCCTGGGTGGCTCAGTGGGTTAAAGCCTCTGCTTTCGGCTCAGGTCATGATCTCAGCGTCCTGGGATCGAGGCCCGCATCGGGCTCTCTGCTCGGCAGGGAGCCTGCTTCCTCCTCTCCCTGTCTCTCTGCCTTCCTCTCTGCCTACTTGTAATCTCTCTCTCTGTGTCAAATAAATAAATAAAATCTTAAAAAAAAAAAATTAAAACCCTATACCCAGTGAAAATATCTTTCTAAAACGAAGACAAAGTAGACATGTTTAAGAATTGAGAGAGTTTGACACCAACAGATTATTCATCAACTGAAATTCTAAAGGCTGTAAACATCATGGAAAATAAAAGGGATAGAAGGGAGAAGGTCTAATGTGCATAAAAACATAGTATGTGGGTGTATCTCAACAATTACTAACTGTGTAAAGCATATGCTTACCAATGATCTAGTAATCTAACTTCGAGGGATTTACCCTAAAGAACTGAAAGCTTACATTCATACAAAAACCTATGCAGGGATGTTTATAAGAGCTCTATTTACAATCTACCCACATGAGAAACAACATAAATTTCTCATTTGGGTAGACTGGACCACTTTCTTACACCATACACAAAAATAAATTCAAAATGGATGAAGGATCTAAAGGTGAGACCATCAGAATCCTAGAGGAGAACACAGGCAGTAAACTCTTTGACATAAGCTGAAGCAACTTCTTACTAGATAACTTTTCTGAGGCAAGAGGAACAAAAGCAAAAATGAACTACTGGGACTTCATCAAGATAAAAAGCTTCTGCACAGGTGCGCCTGGGTGGTTCAGTAGGTTGGGCATCTGGCTTCGGCTCAGGTCAGGATCCCAGGGTCCTGGATCAAGCCCCATGTCAGGCTCTCTGCTGAGTGGGGAGCCTGCTTCTCTCTCTCCCTCTGCCTGCCGCTCCCCCTGCCTATGCTCTCTCTGTCAAATTAATAAATACAAAATCTTAAAAAAAAAAGCTTCTGCACAGCAAAGGAAACAATCAACAAAACGAAAAGGCAAACTATGGAATGGGAGACAATATTTGCAAATGACATACCTGATAAAGGGTTAGTATCCATAATCTATAAAGAAGTTATCAAATTCAACATCCCCAAAACAAATAATACAGTTAAGAAATGGGCAGAAGACATGAATAGACATTTACCCAAAGATATACTGGCTAACAGACACATGAAAAAATACTCAACATCACTCATCATCAGGGAAATACAAATCAAAACTATAAGGTATCACCTCACACCTGTCAGAATGGCTAAAATGAACAACACAGGTAATAACAGATGTTGGTGAGGATGCAGAGAAAAGGGAACCCTCTTACACTGTTGGTGGGAATGCAAACTGGTGCAATCAGTCCAGAAGACAGTATGGAGGTTCCTCAAAAAGTTAAAAAAAGAACTACCTTATGACTCAGCAATTGCACTCTAGGTATTTACCCAGAGTATACAAAAATACTGATTTGAAGAGAATATGCCCCCTGATATTTATAGCAGCATTATCTACAATAGCCAAATTATGGAAAGAGCTCAAATGTCCATCAACTGATTAATAGATAAAGAAATGGATAAAGATGTGGGGTATATATACATGTCTATTATGTGTCTGTTAGTCAGTATGTCTGTAGAAAAATGTCATATATATATGTATGTGTATAGGTATAGAGATACATAATATAATATTACTCAGCCATCAAAATGGGGCTAGAGTGCATTATGCTTAGTGAAACAAGTCAGAGAAAGATAAACACCATATGATTTCACCCATATGTGGAATTCAAGAAACAACAGATGAACATAAGGGAAGGTGGGAAAATAGAGAGAGGGAGGCAAACCATAACTATAGAGAACAAACAGGGTTGATGGAGGGGAGATGGGTGAGGGATGGGCTAAACAGGTGACGGGTATTAAGGAGGGCACTTGTTGTGATGACTACGGGGTATTATATGTAAATGATGAACCACTAATTTCTACTCCTGAAACCAAAATTACACTACATGTTAACTAACTAGAATTTAAATAAAAACTTGAAAATAAATAAATAAACAAATAAATAAATAACATCAAATCTTCAAGTCTGTTCTACTTATGTTTCATTTCTTGTGGTCCTTCCTCATGGTACTTTATTACCTATGGGTTTGGTAATTTTGGGTTATATACTGTTTATTTGTCTTTAAAAAAATATGTTGGGAAATTCTTTGGAGTTGGATGACCTGTGCTCCTTCAGAGATTTCCTTCTTCTTCTGCCAGAAGCTACTTTTAACTAAACTCAAGGTTCAAGATATTTTTGGATCTTGCAGGTATTTAAGGAACAGCTTGTGGCTACAAAATGGGAGTGTTGCAGACTGACTTCCAGTTCACACCATGAATGTGCTCTCTTTGAGCTTCTGCTTTAGTATGGTGAGCATTTTCTACCAGATTCCCAGTGCTGGGTACGGCTTTTCCCTGTTCTCCCTTACACTCTGAGGTCAACAAACTAAATGTCAGTTTTCCATTTATAGACAAAGGCCAACAAAGCAAAACTTCTGCAGTACTCTTCTTACTTACCAATTCTCCTTTCCCCTAGTTTTTTGCCTTGTCATTATTATCTATTTTTCAACTGCGCTCATTGATGCTTTTAGGAAACTGTAAAAATTATATCAAGTGTTTTAAAATCCAGGGGAAAGGTTGATCTGATTACCCTATCCTGTCAATAGAAGCCCCTATACTATAGGCTCTAATTTTTGGATAAATTATAAAATATCTTAAATTACCCTAAATTATAAAATATGATTCAAATGATATTAATCAAGCTAATATTAACCAAAAATTCTATGTCTATATGCATCAGATGATAACTGATGATATTTAACTAAATACTTCATACTACTTAACTATTTAAATTGTATTTTTTGAAATCAGTAAAAAAGACATTATAAATATACTTCTTGCCCAATTACAAAAATAGTTACATTAGAATAATGAGAACCACTTGAAAGACAGGAGACTAAAATCCTTCGAGAGTATACTTAACTTATTAAGATGTAAGCTAAATCTATTGAACTGTATAATCCTAACAGTTGTCACCTATCAATTTATACTTTCTAATATGTCTACTTCTATATAACTGTAAATACTTAATTTTGATAATATCTAACAGATAGTATATGAAATAGAATCTAATCCTGATATAAGTAAAAATTTCTCTCCCAATGAAATGTACATATTTTATAAACCCAAAAGTGCTACCTATAATTAGAAATAAAATTATTTTTCCAATGTTCTTATTATTTTCTTTCTTTATGTGTTACTCATATTAAGCTGCTTATTTAACAACTCAATCTCATGGACAATTAAACAATACCCAGAGAGGTATACAAATGTCCAATCCAATCAGTTCCACCTTATTAAGCTCTTCTTTCATTATTTCATTGTATCATGAAGTATATAATAAAAAAGTCTTTTGAAAACTACTGTGTTGTTTAGAGAGGATTTATATCTTGAAACTCTACACTTACGTAATATATCATCTATATATTTGAAAATGTAAAACAAAGGCAAATGTTATATTTGTTATTTACTTTTCATGGTAATCTCATTAACTCAAAATCTGACAATAAATATAGTTCATTCTGCCATTTTGAATACTACTTACAAATAAAGCCAAAAGTGATATTTGGTTGAACTTTATTAAATAGAATTAACCTTAAATTCCATAATTTTGACATGCAATCCTCTTTTATAATAATTGCTAATTATATAACTTAAGTGCTTAGACAAGGCAACAATTGTTCTAAGAACTTCACATGCAGCAATTTATTTATTGTTAACAACAATTCCATGATGCAGGTACTGTTACTTTCCTTAACTCACAAATAAGAAAACTAAGACAAAGAGAAATTTAATAAAATGATCAAGATTTGAACATAGGTGTTTGAGCAGCCAAGTTATTCTAAGTTTATTAAAGGTTAACCATAACCAAAACTAATTTACTTTTAAAAAATTATAAACAGCTATAACTATTACTTTGAAGAGTCCTCAGGAAAAAAATGAACAATTCTTGATGAAGCTTTGGCTCATCATTTCTATAGAAATAAAGCCAACAAGAGAAAGTGGAAGTCTTTTGTAGTAATACAGATTCTATAATATAAAATAATTGTCATAGAATTTAATTGCTTTCAGTTGTTTATTAAATTTATTCTACTGACTGCTCAAATTTGGTTTTATTGCAAGTTTGGAATGCACCAGAAAGTAGTGATTAAGAGCATATTTTCTAGAATAATTACACCCTAGGTTTGTATTCTGATTTCTCCATTACTAGCTGTGTCATCTTGGGTAGTTACATAACCTCTACAGGCTGGATTTACAAAGTAAGGATAATGATTTTGTCTACCTCACAAGTTTTGAAGAAAAAAATGAAATAGGTTTTTTAGAGAGCACTTAGCACAGAACCCAGCATAATAAAAGAGAAACAATTTTATTACTTTTACTAATTATCTTATGGCTACCTGATTAGACCTCTAACATCTCACAAGATCAGCGTATGCGTGTCCTCTTGTCCCAGAAGCAGAGAGAGAGGAAACCATTATTCTCTTAAGTGGAATCTGTACCCCTTCAACCACTTTTGTAGGCACTACAGACCCCAGATCTTTCACCCTCCACCTCTGCTTTGTGTAACCAAATGACTGACTATCAGATCCACCCCTTTCTGTCTTATATTAAAGGTGCCAAAATTTGAGATTCACTCCCTTGCTTTTCCTCAACCCACCCCACATTGTTCATTTTCCTGTTTTTAGGCAATGTGCCAAGAAAAAAAAAATGAACAGAAGAAAGTAAACAAAACATTCTCATGCTTAGCAGTTATAATAAAATACATCTGTGTGTACTTGTAAACATAGGAAATAATCTTCTCTCTATTAAAATATGAGTTCCTAAAGGACTGACACAATTTTGATGATGATTATAAAATTGTGATTCAGAATACAAAGATTTAGTCATTTTTTAAACTCTAAATTAAGTACTCCGATTTATAATTATAGCTATATTTTATCAAATCAGATGTTGGAATAAGATAACCTGTGGATGCAACTCTTAGCAGGTCAGAGAAGAGTTTCTTTCTCTGGATTTCTCTGTGACCTGAAACAGCACTCTCTATAAGACACATTCTGGCTATTCCACTGTCAGATACTCTGAGCTCCACATCATACCAACAGGATAAAGGGAAACTAAGGAAGCAGTGATATTTGTGGTGAAAACTATATAATTTTAATAGAGTGAAGCCTTTGCAATCTTATTAAAATCATATGCCTTTTTTTAAAAATTCAGAATTTTCACAAAACATAATACATATAATTATCTATATTCTATTTTAATGATATTAAAATAGTATTTTAACTTAATTTCTATATTTAACTATACCTAATCACAAAAGGCCCCAGAGAGAAAAAACAATCTTGAAAAAGAAGAACAAAGCTGAAGATATCACAATCCCAGATTCCAAGATATACTAACTACAAAGCTGCAATAATTGAAACAGTACGGTACTAGCATAAAAATAGATACATAGATCAAAGGAACAGATGAAAACCCAGAAAAACACCCACAATTATATGGTCAAGTAATCTTCAACAAAGCAGGAAGGAATATCAATGAGAAAAAAATCTCTTCGATTAATGGTGCTGGGAAGACTGGACAACAACTTGCAAAAGAATGAAATTGGACCACTTCCTTAAACCATATAAAAAAATAAATTCAAAATGGATTAAAGATCTAAATGTGAGACCTGAAACTATAAAAATCCTAGAAGAAAACATAGGCAGAAATTTCTCTGACATCAGGTGTAGCAACATTATTCTATTTATTTATTTATTTATTTTATTCTTTGCCCCAAGGGTACAGGTCTATATATGTCTCCTGAGGCAAAGGCAAATAAAAGAAAAACAACAACAACAAAATATTGGGACTACATCAAAATAAAAATAGTTCCCTGCACAGTGAAGTAAACAGTCAACAAAACTAAAAGGCAGCTTACTTCATGGGAGAAGACATTTGCAAGTGACATAGCCAATAAAGGATGAAAATCTGAAACATAAAGAACTTACACAACTCAACAGCCAAAAAACAAATAATCTAATTAAAAATGGGCAAAGACATGAACAGACATATTTCCAAAGAAGACATGAAAATGGCCAGACACATGAAAAGATGCTCAATATCACTATCATCAGTGAAATGCAAATCAAAACTATAAAATATCACTTCGTACCTCCCAGATTGGCAAAAATTAAAAAACAAAAATAAAAACAAAACCCAAGAAACAGAAGTGTTGATGAGGATGTGGAAAAAAGGACCCCTCTTCCACTGTTGATGGGAATGCAAACTGGTGGAGCCACTGTGGAAAACAGTATGGAGGTTCCTCAAAAAATTAAAAGTAGAATTATCATATGATCTAGTAATTCCACTATTGAGTATCCAAAGAATATGAATTAGAAAATATATATGTACCCTTATGTTTATTGGAACACTATTTGCAATAGTCATAATATGGAAGCAGCTTAAGTGTCCACTGATAGGTGAATGGATAAAAAAGATACGGTGTGTGTATACACACACACACACACACACACACACACACACACACACACACACACACAGGAATATTACTCAGCCATAATAAAGAATGAAATCTTGACACTGACAACAACATGGATAGACCTAGAGGATACAATACTAAGTGAAATAAGTCAGTCAGAGAAAATAAAGAATGAAAATCTTGACATTGACAACAACATGGATAGACCTAGAGGATACAATACTAAGTGAAATAAGTCAGTCAGAGAAAGACAAATACTACAAGATTTCTCCAAACAACTGATAAAAGAAAAGAGACAAACAAAAAAAGTAAACCAGTAAAATGAAATTATCCCGAGCAAATATTCGTAATCAATATGTAATCCACTCAGTGAAATGAGACCAACTACAGTAAATGAAAATCTACAAACAATGGCACCTCTTATCTGAGTAAATGTTTCTTTTGAAAAATGGTTATATGGATATATGAAGATGGAATAGGGTTGGCAGTGAGCCACTGAGGTTTTTTAAGTTAAAACCGACATTGAAAGTGATGAATAAGAAAGATTAATCCAGAAGCAGTGAATATTTAATTGAAGTAGTAACTTTGTTACTCTATAAAAGTACACTGTAGTATTTATACCAATGCAATCTTCAGATTTTCAATAAACATAAACAAATAAGAATGGAATAGAAGGGAAGATAGCACAATTGGCTAATGTGCAAAAGGCCTAATGCTAAGTTTAATCTGTATGAATTTTGGGTTCTAACATCCCTGAACTCAACTTCCTCATCTGTAAAATGGGGGTAATATCTTCTGAAATATCTACCACATAGAATTGCTATCAGGATGAAAATAAATATTGCCTGTGAAGACAAGTTGCAAATTTTAAAGCATTATATGAATAAGAGGATTACTGAATGAACAAAATGACTACTTGGCTATCATTCAGCAATTATTATTTTATAAAATACTTTTTATATTTATTGAAACCATAAAAAGGAAGAGAATTTCAATAGAGAAATCTAGAATTCTGCCTCAAGTCATCTCTTCATAGATAGCAACAAAAAGAACAAATGAGAGTGCTGCTTATTTATTTTAAAAGATAAATTGAGAAGTTATAGTTGATTATTTAAAAGAAGATTAAAGGTTAAAAATGACAAGTATTTCTCTAAGTTGTAACATATATTTGTCTCAAAATTTAGAAAGTGCCTCATAAACTTGAGGAAATTAGCCAAGATGGAAAATATGTTGATTAATAAACAAATTGTTGCAAAATACAGATGAATCTCATTATTTCGACCTTGAGTAAGAAGTCACTGGGAAATATCATTACTGCATTAATACATTTAGCAGTGTGGGAAGACAATGTCCCTCACACTTTGTCGTGCATCACTGAACTGTAACAAATGCTGACAGTTAGAGAGCCTATCTCTAAACATTATGACACCGTCTTAGTGACAGATAAAGAAGAAAGCTGAATACAATCATTGCTCATATTTACTACCACAGGCATAGCTAGAAAATATAAAAATAAATTAATTTAAAATATTTGGATAAACATCTTTAATTCTGGCACTTTAGGGAAAAAAAGGTGGGTGCATTTGTTTAGTCTCTTACCACCAGCAATTTATCTTAGGTCTTATGTATTAACACTGTCATAGACACATCTATTTGAAAAATAGTGTTCAGAAGCTTTGCTCTATTACAAAGCAATTCATGGCAAAGGTCTTTTGCAACAGCAATAATATTTGCATAATAATTGCAAGCACAGGGGAAAAAAAGCTTAAAATGCTACAGCCATATTCCACGAGTTTTCTTTTTCATAAATTAAATTTTCCCAAAAGCACTTCAAAAAGTCAATATTTTATTTCTGAAATTCGTTACTTAAACATTCATTTTTAATGGGAGGTAACAGACTCTTGTTGTACCTTGAAAATGAAAAGTAGATAAGAACACTTCTTAATGAATTTTTTTGATTGACTGTATTGAACAGGAAGGGATATGATTTCAGTGTAGCACTAAATTAAGCATGCAGTTCCCATTAACAGTTTTGGCAGCTGTGCCAAATTCTGAGTACTTAATTCTGAGTACCATGCTGAAAATGTACATTCCTAGAATCAAATATGAAAGCCTAATCTATACAACTGCTATCTGAACTTCTGCCTCTCAATTCAAGGGTCTGTGCAAAAAATATTTCTGAAAAACACAACATCGTACATTTGCAAAATGACAATCAAAATCATCTCTAATACATTTCAATTTATTCCAGAACGCTCAATGTCAAAGACTGGATCTTGAACTTCCACACATGGGGATATGACAAACCCAGATAAAAATATCCTCAGTTAACTTCTTTTTTCTCCCTTTTTTTTGTTCAAACCGTTATGTATGTGAATTTCTTGCTAGTGTAGTAGAAATCATAACACTCAAATTTTTATTTAAGAGAACTGAGTTATAGTCTACAGAAATTAAGACAAAAATAATTTAGAAAGTTACCATAATATAAAAGGATTAAATATTTTGATGAATGATAGCCACTGATATTTTGCCTGTGTATTTCAGTGTGTGTGTATATTTATGTATGTGTGTGCATAAATAATATACATATTAAAGGACATCTTATTTAATTATTCACTGCTCTACCAAAAAGTTTGAAATATAAAGATAAGAATAAATGTTTTTATTCTACATAAAGGTGTGTCATAAAATAGTTCTCTCTTTCTCTAACTGTAGCTACAGAGTGTTCCTATTATTAGTAGTTATATTTGTATATCCCTGTAGAGGTAAGCATAATCCATCACCAAGATCTCGCATATTATTTATAAGTAAATAAGGCAAATTACTACCATCAATGGAGAAAGAAACCAACAACTCTGTTTATTTCCACGGATAAGAGATATGTTTTCTGGTGAATAAAAAACATGATAGCAATAATGGACCTAGACAATCTCTGTAACCCAAGATATTATAAAGAGATAGTAAGTGTAGTAAATATTTAAATTTATGTATGCTTATAAAATTGTATAAAAATGACACTAAATATACACATTTGTTGAACAATTGTCATGCATACTTAGCCATCTCCTAACATGACATCCATATTACTTTCATGTAAAAATGTTCACATTTTATAATAGTACAAAATTTTACAATTTTTTTAATACCTAGACTCTTTCTACACAAAGCTTACAGTTTAGGAGAAATACCTTTAAGTCATTTAGAAGTCAAATTGGAAATACAAACATTTAAAAAATAAATTAATTAATTAAGATTTCCACATCTGGCTTTGATTAATAGAGAACAGATTTATGCTTCTGCTAGGAACAATTTGAAAAAATGGATAGAATATGTTAAAGAATTGCTTCTGGGTATTGGAAAAGAGTCCAAATAACACTGTTATTCCTTAAAAAAAAGAAACAAATGAAATATGCCAAAATTTGCCCTGGTTTTCTGTCTGTCAGCATATTGTAATCTATGAAGCAGAAAGGATATCCTAAATGAGAGCTGACTTAGGAGTACATGCTCTACGTTCTGAGGCCAGTAGAGTTGCAGTTGCAGGACCCCATTCCAGAGAGGAGGGACATATGCTATGAAGAAAAAGAGTTCTAAATATGTTTTTAAATTTCCAGTGAATACTAAAAGGGTCAAGGTCAGGAGTGAACAATAATATTGTGCAGCCTGTTTAAGTAGAACGGGCACTATACATCTCTAGTTAATTTGTCATTTTGGATTAAGTTTATTGCTACTATTCTTACACTTTTTAAAAAATTTATTTATTTGATAGAGAGACAGCAGAGAGGGAACACAAGCAGGGGGAGTGGGAGAGGGAGAAGCAGGCTTCCCACTGAGCAGGGAGCCTGATGTGGGGCTCAATCACAGGACCCTGGGATCATGACCCGAGCTGAAGGCTGACGCTTAACAAACTGAGCCACCCAGGAGCCCCTACATTTTTTTCACAGAAGCTGGAAATCTAAATTTTTTTGTGAAGTTTAATTTTTTAAAACCCTGTTTAGTCCAACAAAATGTGTTCGCAGGCTTAATGTAATGTATACGTCACTAGGCTGCAAGTTCAGTTATATGAATACACTTCTTCCCAATATAGAAATCAGGCAATAATGTTAATTTTTGTTTAAAGAATTTGCATTTGTGATGAGCACCGGGTATTCCATGTAATTGTTGAAACACTAAATTGTACACCTGAAATGAATATTACACTAAATATTAACTACTGGAATCTAAATAAAAACTTAAAAAAATAAAGAACTTGCATAAATAAAATATTTCAGAACATGTTCTCAAAATATTTATTATTTTATAGGAAAATTTAAACATAATTAAACCACATTTGTAATTTGTATTTTAATTCACATGATAGGTAAATATTTAGTAAAACTAAAATATCTTTTTACAAAATTATGTCATAAAATAGACGGGTGGGCATAAAGATAAAAATTGCTGTACATTGCATCACATCACCTTATTTTTAAACCATTCAAAGAAGAGTTTTTATAACTATGGCTATATTTCTATTTAACTAGATTTGAAATTTACATTTGAGTAATATTTGTGTTGTAGGACTTCATGATTCACTAGCTTAATTTTCCAGCAAATATAGAGGAAAATATGATGTTACCTTTTTATTTTCTTTTACTCTTTTCCTTCCTGCCTGCCTTCCCTCTTTCCTTCCTTCCTTCCTTCCTTCCTTCCTTCCTTCCTTCCTTCCTTCCAGAGAGACAGAGGGAGGGAACGTAAATACAGTGGGGAAGGGAGGGGCAGAGGGAAAGAATCTTTTTTTTTTTTAGAGGGAAAGAATCTTAAGCAGACTCTGCATTAAGCATGGAGCCAAATACAAGGCTCGATCCCATAATCCTGAGATCATGACCCAAACTGAAATCAAGAGTCAGACACTTAACCAACTGAGCCACCCAGTGCCCCGATCTTACTTATAAAATAATTTAATGATCTATCCTTTAGTAAAACATTTTGATTAAATTTACCCCAAAGGATAGGCCATTAAATTATTATAAAAGATCATATTTTTCCTCTGTGTTTGCCAGAAAATTTTTCTGCAGTAGAAAAGATGGAATTCTTTTTTTTCTTGTTTTACCAAAATTACTTAAGGCTCTCAATTAAGTTAGTGAATTGTATAAATCCTAAAACATATCATATAAATATATTAACATACTAACCAAATATTTTAATCCTAAATCAATTTAATTATACAATTTGATTTAGCTTAAATAGATAATTTAAATAGATTATGTAAGCTAAATTAAACTGGCTTAAGGTTGAAAAAGATATCGGTTCTTTTTAAAAAATTTTTGCTGTTGTCCATATTTGTTGTCAGCTGAATAGACAAATAAGAAATAAATGTAACATTATATATCAGTTATGGTGTGCAATATATCTAACTTGAATTTAAGATACCAATAGTGTGATCCTATAAACAAAGAATGATTGATTTCCAAGCTGTATTATTTCGAATATTAAATACTAGAATATTTTAAAGTGATATTAAAAATAAATGGATTAATAATAACTAATAATTTCATACTACCTTAAAGCTTGACAAAGTAACTTTTCACATACAATCTTATTTCTCAATTCATCTGACAGTCACAGGTCTCCAGTACTGTCCTACCTCTTTTACTCAATTCCAACCAAACCAGCCTGCAAAAACATCTTTGGTTTAAGTCAAGTAAATCTGCTCACTCACTGAACATGACTACTGCCTCTACTCCTTTTTATTATCCCATTTTCTCTCCTATAAAATGTTTCATAAAGTTACTAAGACAGAAGAAAACTAAAGACCTTTCCATTCATTACTAATTTTATCTATGAATGTCATTGTGTTTAGCATGAGTTGAAAAGAGTATGTGGACATATATTTAAATGATAATCTATGCCTATTGACTCAAATAAGAATAATGAGGCAATTCAGGTGTGACTCATTTCCAAATACAAACAACACAACAGACATATAAAATATTACCAATGTTACTAATTGCACTTATTACAACTCATACCTGTTTTCTACTTACAAGATCACAGAGAGAAAAAAATTGAAGGATAACTTAAAGATAGTGTTATCTTTAGAATTGGTGATTGTTATATATTAGTGAAATTCTCAACGCATTCAAGTAGGTTCATAATAAATATACTGACATTTTGATTTCAAATTCTAATTATCAATCTTTAGTGCTTCATCATAATTAATTATAACCTTTCAAATTGAGAGTAAATTATAACATTTCAGTCAAAGGATAAATCAATTCATAAAATGCTGAGTCATAAATAAAAACCTGAATGGCTATATTGATATTTTCATGTCTAAAAAGATTGAAATGAATCAAATGTTATCGTGATAGCTAAGTCTTAAAGAAAAAATAGCTCTACCTACTCAATAAAATGAGGAATGTAATATATAAATGCTCAAAGAAAAAAATTTATTTCTTTTGCATAAAAATTGAGTTAACTATTGCCTTAACAATTTTCTTAACATATTAGCCAAATAACAATTTAAATTCAAAAAATGAATGAAATATGAAATGACAGTATAGTAGCTTTTAATAGCTATATTGACTAGATAAAATGTAATATTACATATCTCATGGAGGTCTATATTCAAAGAACCTATTTCATTTATACTTGATGTTTTCCACTTAAAAATGAATATTATATAGATTATATCAGCCTCTCATGTTTGACCCCTTTTAAAGTGAAAAAAAAAAAAGATGAAAGGAATAAAGAAAGAAAGGGAAAAAAATACTTCAAAAACCCAGAATAATCACAGATTTAGATTAAAACTCAGGATAGTCATTGTTTTGCACAGAACTGTGACTGTGAGGGACCTGAGTGAACCTTCTGTGGCACTTCATTTCCTTCCATAGGTAGATATAGATGGAACGTGATTAAACAGGAGTGAACAAGCTATAAGCTTCCAATTTGTTTCCTGTTCTGCACACAGATTATACCTCAAGTCAACCCAAAAAAGAATAAAGAGTTAAAAAGAAAAATCAAAGAAAGAACTACTAAGCACCCAAGACTGGAGACTTGAAAACGGGAGATGACCCAAGAAGGATAACCTGTAATTTCTAAGAACTTTGCTTTGATTTGGAGCCATACATCCCCTGGGGACCTCTTCGGGGACCTGGAGGATTTCAGGGAAATAGGGTTACTGAAAAACTACTTTCTTATTCTATAGTCCCTGGTGAGGAAATGCAAATTAAGACCCACCCAAATTCACACCACACAAGCCTCTGCATCTAACTCAAATCTTCAGAGTCCTTAAGCAAGTTTATTGAAGCAAAGGTGAAATTTCTCCAGAGGGAAAAAAAAGACCCTAAAATCAGATAAAATTTAGCTTAAAATGTATATAACAAAAATACATCAATTATATAATATGCAACATTTAAGGAGGGATATGAAGTATTAGGTAACATTGTATTTATAATATATAATTCATATATGATATCATATATATAACAATATTTAGAATCTTGAAGCTTTTATTGCTTTCAGATATCAAGGATGGGCTAAGGGATTCTTCCTCTTCCAGAAGGAATTAATAAATCATTCATAGTTATATAAAAGTATAGTATTATTCCTTCAGAGCCAGTAAAAGTAAATATGAATATACTGATATAAATATATTAAAAACAAAGATATCTGGAATCTTATTAACTAAATTATAGGTTTTAGAGTTTATTTCATAGCAAGGCATGAAAACTCATCTCTCCTGGGTCATTTAAATAGATTAAATTTTAAAAATATATATATATAAATTTTAGCAGTCAAATGTACTTTATGCAAAAGCAGGGCAATTAATTCCCTTGATTTGAACTATTTATAAATACTCTATAAGAACTCCATATTTTATGTGTGATATTTGGCCACAAACAGTTGATTTTAATTCATTATTGAAATATAATTGACATACAATGTTACGTTAGTTTCAGGTGTACAACATATTGATTCAACAATTCTATACATTATGTGTTAACCACAGTAAGTGTAGTCACTATCTGTCACCATACAATGTTATTACAATATTATTGACTATATCCCTTATGCTATACCTTTCATCTCCACGACTTATTTATAACTGGAAGTTTGTACCTCTTAATTTTCTTTATGTACTTTGCCTGTCGCCTCCTCCTTCCCTCCCTCCAGCAACCACCAGTCTGTTCACTGTATTTAAGAGTCCAGGTTTTTGGTTTGTTTACTTTGTTTTGTTTTATTTTAGCTTCCATGTATAAGTGAAATCACATAGTACTTATCTTTTTCTCTCTGACTTATTTCACTTAGCATAATACCCTCCAGGTCCATCCATGTAAGACCTAAGAGAGTGAATGGGAATGAATGCAAGAAGACATATGCAAATGATATATCTGAGACGGGGTCAATTTTTAAAATATATAAAGAATCAACTTAACACCAAAAACCCAAACAATCCAATTAAAAAATGGGCAGAGAACCTGAATAGACATTTTTCCAAAGGTGGAAAAAAAACACTATCTCAAAAAGATCTATGCACCTCTATGTTTACTGCAGCATTATATATAGTAGCCTAGGTAAGGAAGTAACCTAAGGATCCAACAATTGATAAATGGATAAAGAAGATACATTATATTTATACTATGGGATATTATTCAGCCCTAAAGAATGAATCTTGCCATTTGTAGCAACATGGAAAGTATATACATTTTTTAAACAAAATAATCATATTACATGGAGAAGAGGTAAGACAATCAATTAAATCCTCACTATAAAATAACAGGAATGCTGTGAAAGATGTAAGCCTGATGATTCACAGACCTGTACCCCTTGGGCAAAAAATAAAAATAAAATTAAAAATAAATAAATAAATAAAATAACAGGAATAAGTACGAGAAAAATATTTTTTTAAAGATTCATTTATTTGAGAGAGAGAGAGCATGAGTGGGAGGGGCAGAGGGAGAATCTCAAGCAGACTCCACATCAAGCATGGCACCCATCATGGGGTCTCACAGCCCTGAGATCATGACCTGAGCTGAAATCAAGAGTGAGGTGTTTAACTGATGTGCTACACAGGTGCCCCCCAAATATTTCTTTTGTAGGACAAAATTACCCATTTAACAATAACCTCAGAATGATTTTTAAAAAGTGCCGACACCAATGTTGTTTCCATGTAAATTTTAGATATAACTGTGAAAACTCTATAATTAAAATAGAGATGTGTTAGAAATGGCTATTATATGATGTTGATTTTATAAAAATAATATAAATTTCTACATATACAATGATCCTAACAACATATTAGGTGTGCATGTAAGTAGACATTTGTGGTAAGATTATGTGATTATGATGATATGTTTTGTGTTACTTTCAAATTTTACTTGAGTGATATATCACTTTTTAATAAAAAGGAAAAACTTTTAAAATTAGAAAGTTGATACATGGTTTATTAGTGCATACAGATATGAGACTAAAATAAATGTCAGCTATCTGTCGAAATCAAGTTTAGAATCACTTGATTTTATGAGAAGCCCTCTAGAATAAAAATAAAATTCAGATCAATTTTGTGTCCCTAAACCAAACTCTTTCCTCAAAGAAATTTATGGGCTGGCACACACCCAAATATTTTTAATATTCTAAAATGGCATATGGATGGGTTAAATAGGTGATGGGACTTAAGGAGTACACTTGTAGTGAGGAGTACCAGGTGTTGAATAGAAGTGTCGAATCACTATATTGTATACCTGAAACTGTTACATTGTATTTTAACTAACTGGAATGAATTAATGAATGAATAAACAAACAAACAAACAAATAAATAAATAAGGGCACCTGGTTGCCTGGCTGGCTCACTCAGTAGAGCATTCAACTCTTAATCTCAGGGTTGTGAGTTCAAGTCCCACATTAGGTATAGAGATTAGTTAAAAAATAAAGTCTTACTAAAGAAACAAATTAATTTTAAAATGGCATATGAGCTAATGGGTGCCTGGGTGGCTCAGTGGGTTAAAGCCTCTGCTTTCGGCTCAGGTCATGGTCCCAGGGTCCTGGGATCGAGGCCCGCATCGGGCTCCCTGCTCAGCGGGGAGCCTGCTTCCCCCCTCTCTCTCTGCCTGCCTCTCTGCCTCCTTGTGATCTCTCTCCCTCTGTGAAATAAATAAATAAAATCTTTAAAAATAATAATAATAAAAAAATAAAATGGCATATGAGCTAATGTTTCTATGGGATTCAGATAAACTATTTTATAAAATGAAATCATTTTATGTTTTGAAGTCAAAGTTTCAATATTGATTTTTCAGATTCCCAATAAACTAGCCATTTTCAGTGTTTAATAATCAATAAGTCAGCCCATATTTGAAATAAACCTTTAATTCAATGATAGGAAAGGTATTATTTTTCTTATAAGACCTATAAGAAAATCTTATAAGACTATTTTTCTTATAAGACTATCAAACATAGCACATTTGATAATCGCAAACCACATCTGATAACCAAATAACCACATAGAATATTCTGAAACAGTGGAAAAGCTATTTAGATATACCACCTGGTGCTCATCACTCTTAAGTGTACTCCTTAACCCCATCACCTATTTAACTCACCTCCCCTCTAGTAACCATCAATTTGTTCTCTATAGTTAAGAGTCTGTTCTCTCTGTTTCTAGGTTTGCCACCCTCTTTTTTCCCCCTCTGCTTGTTTGTTTTATTAAATTCCACATATGAGTGAAATCACATGGTATCTTTCTTTGACTTATTTCACCTAGTATAATACTCTCTAGTTCCATCCATGTCATTGCAAATAGAAAGATTTCATCCTTGTTTATGGCTGAGTAATATCCCATTGTGTATACATACCACATCTCCTTTATCCATTCACCAGTTGGTGGACACTGATCATTTAATTCATTTTCCTAAGAACTGAGAGTTGCTAATTGACACAAAGGAAAAAGGACCATGCTATCTTTCTTTCTATGGAAAACAGAATTATTGATCATAAATACTCGTCACCTACTCCTCCCCTCATATGCTCTGGAAGTTAACCTTCCTCTCCTATTAATTTGGGGCTTGATCATGTTGTTTGGTCAGTGAAATGTGTGGTGCTATGATTTATACAATGTTCTGACAGAGCTTTAAATGTAATTGCATGGTTTGGCTTGGCATCTCTGAATTGTTACTATTAATAAAAAGATAATATAAAAAAAGTGGTAAGTAGAAGTGGTTACTGTTCCATCAAACTAAAATATGTGGCACTAACTTAAAGGGTAGGAGGTCTGGATGAAAAGAGACTAAGGCTGCTGGAGAAATGAAAAATAAGACTCAACAATAAGTAGGAAAGAAGTTCCAATACATGCCACAAGATGGATGAATGCTGAAAATACTACACCAAGTGAAAGACACCCATCGCAAGGACCACATATGGTATGATTTCATTGACATGAAATGTCCAGAATGGGTAAACCCATAGAGACAGATAGTACAGGTGATTTCTTAGATCATGGTGTGAGAAGGGGATGAGAAAAATGGGGAGTGACGGCTAACAAAATGGGGGTTTGGGGGGGGTGATAAAAATGTGCTAGAATTACAGTGATGGTTGCACGATTTTGTGAGTATATAAACACCATATTAAATGGGTGAAATATATAGTATATGAATTATATTTAAAGAAAGCAGTTACAAAAAGAGGACCATCTTTGGAATTCCAACCTTCCAGCAGAGAGACAAGTTGAGAAAATTTCTCAATGTCAAGAGACATTGTTTTTTGAATATGTTCATGTTTCTACACAATCAAGGTTTTCAGAAAAAAAAAATCTTATTGGCAACCTTGGTTAAAGGTTGACTGAACACTAAACAAATCTTATCAGTTAAAGACAGAGACCTCCAAGAAGACTAGAACTATCTCCCTCAGAGATCTTCATTTACATTCCAGAGCAGAGGGCCCTTCTCCATATCTGGAGGGGAAGGTCATATGTGCCAGTCATTCTACAGAAGCTCCAAGATTCATAATTTCTCCTTTGGTACAAACCCTACTGCATATGCAGAACACATCTGGTTTTCACTGTGTCACTCTGTGGAAAAAATGAGTCATTGGGACATGATATAGCTGTTGTGTGAACAATCTGTCTCCCAATCAGTGTGTGTGTGTGTGTGTGTATGTGTGTGTCATATACATCATATACATATACGTGTATGTGTATGTGTGTACACACACATATGTATATCTGTGCAAGATAGTAACTTCAAATCCTTCATAGTTTCAGATTCAACACTCAGACTCTCGAGAAGGTAGATACTGCATACTCTCTGTAGATAACAGCAGGATTTCCCAGCGGGCAGACCCAGGAATGGTGTCTGGGAACTGCTCCCAGAAAACCTAAGCAAAGATATGCTAGTCATAGGAAGTGAGACGGTAAAACACTTGACCAATAACAGATTAGAAATGCTGTGTTCAGGGACTGCTGTATGCCTTCTATCCTTTCCAGCAGAAGTGCTTATTATGGTTCTCCTGTCCAATTTCACCACTGAATATTGAATGTGGAAGGAGGGGACCTAGATAACTTGCACTTTTTCTTCAAGGTTATTAAACGATTAGATGGGACTTGTGAGTTTCTTTCTGGAGGAGGTAGCTAGGCAGTGAGTGAATTTCATATATAAAAAGGAGGGAAGTTTGTATGTGTAGGCAATGTACTGCAGTAGATTTTTTTTTTATTGTTCACAAATATTCCTCTTCTCCTTCCCCACTCTGCTCCCCCTTCCCCTTTTTATATTTGCTTACTGACTAGATAAGCAATGAATTCATAACATAAATAATGGAAAGCACAAAGACAATACTAAATATCTACCAAAGGAAACAATAATAAAACAACTAAAGGTTAAAACACACAAAGAAACCAAACTGCTAAAGCAAAGAACTTCAGATGGTGATAAAAGCAGGGTGAAACTGAAGATGCAGACGTGTTGCACGCAATGAACAAAAGTACAATTCATGTGCCAGAATAAGCCTCCTAATCTTGTTAGGATACGCATTCATGTAAAATTAGTCTCTGCGTCTCTGTCTAAAAGAAGCACTTAGGCCTTTTTAATTTTTGTGGCCTATGGCAGTAAATGATTGTATTCATTTAACAATCAGACTCTTTACAATTCAGATTTATTCTTTGAGCTGCTAGAGTCAATACTTTCAATTTAACTAGCACAACAATGAATTCATTTATTTTGCTACAGTATATTCTATACTGGGAATTTCACAGCGCTAGAGTAAGCTGCTACATTAGGGCACTTTTACTACGAACCAACACTGAGCTGTGTCAGCTATAATTTAGCTTCACACAGAAAATGATAAAAGCAGCAAAGGAGATGGCCTGCTGCCAAATGGAGTGTCTGCTAAGACTATTACTGACGGTGGACTTCTGATCTTCCTACTGGAAGGTTAACAGGCTCATCTCTCATCAATACCCACTCTCACACTTCTGATTCAAAAGACTTTGGGGGGGGCAGAAATTACATGTTACATAAGCAAATTTAATTCAAAACAATATCATCCAAAGTAAAAATCAAAATTAATGAGAGCTGTTAAATCTTTGTCAAAAAATATTGTCAAAAAGATAGCCACAAGTGTGTATAGATTAACTGGGCCCAGGAAATATCTTATCCTAAACACTCAAATAATAAAGGGGAGAAGGAAACTTCATTTGTCTTTCTGAAAGTATTTGAAAGTGGTCTTTATAAAATAAGAATTTAAGACCAGCTGTGTGATGTCTGGAGCTCTTACACAATTACTGTCAAAGGGGCAAATATTGAAATATAGTCCCTCTGACAATTCAAAGTGTTTTTTTCATTAAGCAAATAAAAATCCAATGACAAAGCAAGGGTATAATGATAAAAGACTGAATAAATATGATGATCCCCATACTGGTCAAGGTAGCCCTTTTGAAAGATGGTAAGGACTGCCTGTCCAAGATTATTGCTAAAAGAGTAACTGATTTTAAATAGATTATTTGAATACTCCTCCAGCTTCATACAATAATCATTGTACATAATTCCTTGACATTAGAAGATTTTAGCTTATGCCTTATAGATCATAAGCATGTTGATAATTTTTAAATATATTTTATTTTTATGTTATGGCCATGGCCTAATTTTATCTTAAATTTTTCATTTTTCCCAGTATCCACCATTACAACCCATAGAGATATGCACTTTTTAATTATTTTTTTGTCATTTCCCATGACCACTACTGTTCACTTTACTATCAGCTGGAATGAGAGAGTCGTAACTCCTTAGCACTAAATATTAATGGTCTGATTATC
Organism: Ailurus styani; assembly: GCA_002007465.1. Taxonomy (NCBI): domain Eukaryota; kingdom Metazoa; phylum Chordata; class Mammalia; order Carnivora; family Ailuridae; genus Ailurus; species Ailurus styani. Next base: position 14,520,685 of record LNAC01000001.1, read on the forward strand.
TGCAAAAATCCCCTAAATGGAAAGTACTAGATATGTAAGGAAATCACTTATAGTTGTTTTAAGTCTACCTGAATTCTACATCTAGGATGTTTGTAAAAATATAGCTGTGGCAATGAGATTTCATTAACATGCAAAAAAGTAAAAAAAGGTTTCTAACACTTGAAAAATACTAAGAAGAACTGAAAATGGCTATGTGATTAACAATGAAGAGAGAGTAAAACACATTATGAAGCATGTTGGAAACATTCCAAATGTCAACATTAAACATTCAGATTATTATTTATAATAATAAATAGGGCAAAATTCTAACACTATTCCTTACTTCACTGCAAATGAACATGAGCATTCTTTAGTGCAATGCATTCTGGTTTTAAAGGTTTTACTACACACATAATTGCTCAGATCTGTTCTAGCTTGGTAAACAAAATGACTTGAAAGTGCATGGCCCATTAACAATATACATTTTCTAAAACTCAGTATTAAATGGAAAAAGATGAATATGTATTATACTCTCTGCCTAAATTTCCAAAATACAATGTTTTAAAATAGTATAATTTATAAATTCTTGAGATAGAGTATTTAAACATTTTCCATTAAAACAATGAGTTTCATAGGTTTAAGAAAAAAGCATCAATATTCACTATAATTCTATTTTTACATGGTATCTATGAGTTACACTAAATTATTATCTTTAAAATTAAGCATCGGACCTATAGTGCCATATACTGTTTTTGAAATATTACCTTAAGTTTCCACAAGTTATAGTCATTTCAAAATGATTTACATCTGCTTACTTATTTAAATTAATTTTATTTAATTAAGAGATGTTTTTAAATATTTACAAAGAAAATAGGCTATGTCTAAAATGAATAAGCGAGGAAATGAGAGATGTAAATTTTTGTTTTAGCATCCTGCTATGAGTAGAAAAATTATTTGTCAAGAACAGCGTTGAGAAACTTCAACTGGCTTTGATGTGCATATTGGCCAGGGATTTCTGGGGCTACTGGAAATCTTCATTCAAAAATCAACTAAAAAATACTTGGTGTCCAAAGAACATAGAATTTAAGTGTAAATGAGATAGAAGAAAATGATAAAATGCATTTAGCAAGGAATTTCAGCTAAATGTTCAAAATATATTGCAGAAAAAATTGAGAAGATTGAGAAAATTGAGACGTAGATTTGTACTCTTAATAGTTAATGACATACCAAATACAGTCTCTTGATGTAAGTTCACAAAAACAGGCAATGTAAATTTGAAAAAAATATTTCAATGAAATAATATTGGCAACTATAAGCTTTTTCTGGAAAAATGTAAAAGCATGGTATACCCATATTTCATGTATATATGGATGTTATATACATATATGAAGGCTGTAGTTTCTTATCAAAAGTAGGAGAAATGGCATCATGATTTTGTAAAGAATAACTGAGATAGCCACTGCTCAAAGAATACCCTGCTTTATATAATTTACCCCAATTACCATTTCCATTTTTTCCCCTTGCCTGTCATAACTTCTCCTATAATCAGACACAAGTAGCTTTTTTTTCCTTCATCTTTCAACTTACATATCCACATTGGATTACTCAGTATTTTGAAAATAATGGGTACCTTCATATCTTCCAGTATTTTCCCATGGTGTTTTCTCCACCAATATTGACACTGAATAACATCCTAACCAATTTCTCCATTAAATAAATGTGTATTCTTTGATAGCTCTAATGGTTCCCATTTGATCAGACCTACTTCCAACCACCTACCCTCCACCTAGTGGTAAGATTTAGCACAGTTTGCATATTCTCACTTCTTTGAGTATACTTTCTCACTGAATTGTGAAGTCCCCAAAGACATTGTGACCTCTATCCTTAAAACAATTCCTGGCAAGCAACATTTAACATTCATCCAGTCTTAAGTCTTAAAAAAATTCTTTATCATTTCTTCCATAAAGAGGTGGGACAATGTATTTCTTAATACCTTTGAATCTGAGCTGATCCTAGACTGCTTTTGCCCACATAATACAGTGGAGGTGATGCTGTGGAAGTGATAGACTTAGCCTTCGAGAGAAACTGCAGCTGCCACTTCCTCCCTCTCAAAACTCAGCAACCATATATCAGGAAAACTAGCAGCCACCTGGCTCACATGGAGGAAAACTGAAGCCCTTAGCCAATAGCCCCCGCTGAGCCCTTAGCCAATGGCCAGTCCGTCATTAAGACTTCTTTCAAGAAGATTCTCCAGCCCACTTTGTAGCTGCCTTTATTGATGCCACATGGGGGAGAGAGATGCTAACTCCCTGCTATTTCTCTCTCTCTCCTGAGCCCTGCCCAAATTATAAATAACGATGATTTTTGTTATGTTAAGCCACTAAGATCTGAGGTGAAACAATTTATTGGCCTAAAGCAGCAATGCACTATCTCTCACAATTCTGTATGTTAAGTGGAAAGTTCTGCCCCACGTGGTGTCGGTTGTGCTGGGATGACTGCAGTCAACTGGAGGCTCAGTTGAGAACCCACGTGGGATGAAAGGTTCAGCACCTGGACACCCTTTCTCTTCTGGAGACCCGACTGGGACCCAGTTGAGGCTACTGTCTGCTGGAGCTGATTCTCTTTGAAATGGGCCTTTCAACTGGGGCAGCCTTATTACATGATGGTTGGGTACCAAGGAGTGTTTAATTGGTACACTTCCAAGTTAAAGAACTGCCTGCTTAATTAAGGACTAGGTGTCCAACTGACAAAGCACCACTCCAAACATAACTGATTAGTCAAAGCAGTCAGAGCCCCAGTCTAGAATCAGTATAGAAAGGGCTTATCCAAAGGTGTATCTGGATATACGGGTCACTGAGGGGTTACTAAAGTACAAGTCCAAACAAAATTGTAAAAAAAAAAAAAAAAAAAGCCATAACATTTCTAGAAGAAAACATGGAAAACTTTATAATCTATGACTCAAATTCTGGAAGCCAAAAGAGAAGTTAGAACAATTTGACATTAAATATGAATAACATCTTCATATTTTAAAAAAAAAGTAGGTAAAGAATCAATACCAAGCTTAGAAAAACAACTCCAGTTCATACCAGAGAGAAAAGGAAAACTACAAAGAGTTTCTAGAAATAATAAAAAAACAAACAATCTAATAGAAACATGGGCAGAGAACATGAACAGTTTGCAGAAAAAGAAAAACAAATGGCCCTTAAACATGAGAACATATTCTTGACCTTACTCAAGAAGTACAAATTAGAACCATTCTGAAAATACATTTCTCACTTCTCACTTGGCAAAAATTTAGTATGACAACATATTCTTCATCCAATTGGTTGGAAAATACAGGGCTAAAATTGTACTTTCTGGTAAAAGCTAATAAAAATTATAAATGTGATTACCAGTAAGCCAGCAGTCTCATTGGGAATTAATACTGTAGTTTTACCTGCAATGCATAAAAAAATGACCTATGCACAAAGTTTCAAAGACAGGAAAAAATACCAAGTGCCCATTTATATGAGTTAAATAAAACCAGACTACAACATGCTATGAAATATTATGTACCTGTAAAAAAAGTAATAAAGAAGGCCTGCAACGCAAAGATAGATATTCAGGTTATGTTCTTAAATGACAACAGTGATGTATAGCAGAGGATACATACCATATTTCTTTATTCTAAGATATGTATTTATTCTCAATTTAATATTTCTGGCATTGTGATACACTGTATCATCAATGCTGTGTCACATTTTAATTGCCAGCATTTTTTTCTCACTTGGTGACACATTAAAATTGTTATACGTTATACTGCATATCTCAGGCCTGAAAAAATATGGAAATATATTATTTTGTGTAAGAAATGCAGTAAATAAGATGATATAATGGCATTTGTTGATATTTGCATTAAAAAATATTAGGATACGTAAGAAACAGTGGTCTATGGGAAAAGGGAGTAAAGGAATAGACAAAGTTATAGTTAGATGTGAAACTTCTCAATTTATAAATTTTTATTTTGTCCTAATTTTTTTTTGAAATAAGACTAGATCAGAACTCTTTTTTGTCCCCAGGGGTTAACCACAGTTTATTAAATAAATTATATAAACCTTGACTTTAATTTTGCTATTAGGATATAAGAATGACATTTGTGCAGCTCCTAAGTTTGAGTAATAGCCTACCCCACTGGTGTGCTGGAAGACGAGTTTCCACTTTTTTTTAAAGTTTTTACTTTAATTCCAGTATAGAAAACATATAGTTTTATATTAGTTTCATGTGCATAATATAGTGACTGAACAATTGTATATATTATTCAGTGCTCCTCATACTGTACTCTTAATCCCTTTCACCTATTTCACCCATCCTCACACCCATCTCCCATCTGATTACCAGCAGTTTGTTCTCTATAGTTAAGAGTCTGTTTCTTGGTTTCTCTTTCTCTTCCTTTGTTCATCTGTTTTTTCTTAAGTTCCACATATGACTGAAATAATATGGTATTTGTCTTTCACCAACCTATTTCACTTAGCATTATACTCCCTGGCTCCATCCATGTTATTGCAAATGGCAAGATTTCATTCTTTTTTTGTGCCTCAATAATGTTTCATTGTATGTATGTGTATGTGTGTGTGTGTATATATATATATATATATATATATATATATATATATATACCACATCTTCTTTATCTATTCATTTATCAATGGACAATTAGGCTGCTTCCACACATTGGCTATTTAAATAATGCTGCAATAAACACAGTGGTGCCTATATTCCTCTGAATTGGTATTTTTATATTTTGGGCATAAATGCCCATAGTGCGATTGGTGGATCATAGGGTAGTTCTATTTTTAACTTTTTGAGGAACTTCCATACTGTTTTCCGTAGTGGCTGCACAAGTTTCCATTCCCACCAACAGTGCACAAAGGTTCATTTTTCTCCACATCCTTGCCAACACTAGTTGTCTCCTGTGTTTTTGATTTTTAGCCATTCTGACAAGTGTGAAGAGGTATCTCATTGTGCTTTTGATTTGCATTTCCCTGATGATTAATGATGTTGAGCATCTTTTCATGTGCCTGCTGGCCAACTGTATGTCTTCTTTGGAGAAAACATGTCTGTTCATAACTTCAGCCCATTTTATAACTGGATTATTTGGTTTCTGGGTGTTGGGTTGTATCACATCTTTATATATTTTGGAGACTAATCATTTATCAGATATGTCATTTGCAAACGCCTTCTTCCATGCAGTAGGCTGCCTTTTAACTTTATTTATTGTTTCCTCCATTGTGCCGAAGCTTTTTATTTTGATGCAGTCCCAATAGTATGTATGTATGTATGTATGCGTCTATTTATTTATGTATTTGTTTTTATTTCCCTTTGCCTCAGGAGACNACCTTCTTCCATGCAGTAGGCTGCCTTTTAACTTTATTTATTGTTTCCTCCATTGTGCAGAAGCTTTTTATTTTGATGCAGTCCCAATAGTATGTATGTATGCGTCTATTTATTTATGTATTTGTTTTTATTTCCCTTTGCCTCAGGAGACATATATAGAATAATGTTGCTATGGCCAATGTTAGAGATATTACTGCCTGTGCTCTCTTCTAGGATTTTTATGGTTTCAGGTCTCACATTTAGGTTTATAATCCATTTTGAATTTATTTTTGTGTATTGTATAGTGTAAGAAAGTGGTCCAGTTTCATTCTTTTGCATGTTGCTGTCCAGTTTTCCCAGCACCATGTATTGAAGACACTGTCTTTTTACTCATTGATAATCTTTCCCGCTTTGTCAAAGATTAATTGACCATATAATTGTGGGTTTACTTCTGGATTTTCTATTCTATTCCTTTGATCTATGTGTCTGTTTTTGTGCCAGCACCATATTGTTTTGATTACTACAGCTTTGTAATATAACTTGAACTCTGGAATCGTGATACCTTTATTTTTTTCTCTTTCAAGATTGCCTTAGCTATTTGGGGCCTTTTATGGTTCCATACAAATTTTAGGATTGCTTGTTCTAGTTCTGTGAAAAATACTGTTGGTATTTTGATAGGGATTGCATTAAATGTGTATATTGCTTTGGGTAGTATAGACATTTTAACAATATTTGTTCTTCTAATTCATGAGCAAGGAAAGTTTTTCTGTTTCTTTGTGTCATCTCTAGTTTCTTTCATCAATGTTTTTATAGTTTTCAGAGTACAGGTCTTTAACTTCTTTGGTTAAGTTTATTCCTAGGCATTTTATTCTTTTTGGTGTAATTGTAAATGGGATTGTTTTCTTATTTTCTCTTTTGCTGCTTCATTTTTAGTGTACAGAAAACCAACAGATTTTGTTCACAATGATTTTGAATACTGTGACTTTACTGAATTTGTCGGTTCTAGTAATTTTGTTTGAGTCTTTAGGGTTTTCTATAATATAATATCACATCATTTGCAATAGTGAAAGCTTTTCACCAATTCAGATGCTTTTTCTTTCTTTTTGTTATCTGATTGCTGTGGCTAGGGCTTCCAGTACTATGTTGGATAAAAACGGTAAGAGTGGACGTGCTTGTCTTATTCCTGACCTTAGGGGAAGTGCTCTCAGTATTTCCCCATTGAGGATGATAATAGCTGTGGATTTTTCATAGATCGTCATTTCATTATGGTCTTTAAGGTATATTTCTTTTACACCCAGTTTGTTGAGGGTTTTTATCATGAATGGATATAGTACTTTGTCAAATGTTTTTTCTGCATTTATTGAAATGATCATATGGTTTTTATTATCTTTTTGATGTGATGTATCATGTTGATTGATTTTCAAATACTGAACCACCCCTTACATCCTAGGAATAAGTCCCACTTGATCATGGTGAATGATCTTTTCTTTTTTTTTAAGATTTTATGTATTTATTTGACAGAGAGAGAAAGATCAGAAGTAGGCAGAGAGGCAAGCAGAGGGAGAGGGGGAAGCAGGCTCCCCACTGAGCATAGAGCCCAATGCGGGGCTCAATCCCAGGACCCTGAGATCATGACCTGAGCCGAAGGCAGAGGCTTAACCCACTGAGCCACCGAGGCACCCTGATTTTTTATTGTTAGATTTGGTTTACCAGTATTTTGTTGAAGATTTGTGCATCTATGCTGATCAGAGATACTGGCCTATAGTTCTCTTTTTGTGTGTTTTTTTTTTTTTGTCTGATTTTGGTATCAGTGTAATGCTGGCCTCATAGATTGAATTTGGAAGTTTTTCTTCCTTTTCTATTTTTTGGAGTAGTTTAAAAAGAATAGGTTTTGACTCTTTTTTTAAATGATTGGTAGAATTCACTTTGGAAGCCATCTGATCCTGGACTTTGGGAGGGTTTTTTTATTTTTTATTACTGATTCTATTTTATTTTTGGTAATCGGTATGTGCAAATATTCTGTTTCACACTGATTCAATTTTGTGAAGTAACATGTTTCTAAGAATTTATCCTTTTCTTCTAGGTTTTCCAATTTGTTGCCATATAATTTTTCATAATATTCTCTTACACTTATTTGTATTACTGTGGTATTGGTTGTTATTTCTCCTCTCTTGTGATTTTGTTTACTTAAGACTTCCTTTTTTTTTTTTTTTTTGATGAGTTTGGCTAGAGTTTTATCCATTTTGTTATCTTTTCAAAGAACTAGTTCCTGGTTTTATTGATCTCTTCTACTGTTTGTTTTGTTTTGTTTTAGTTTCTATACCACTTGTTTCTGCTGTAATCTTTGTAATAATAAAGCTTATTCCTTCCTTCTGCTGGTTTGGGATTTTGTTCTTATTTTTCTAGTTCCTTCAGATATAAGTTTAGGTTGTTTATTTGATATTTTTCTTGTACCTTGAGGTAGAACTATATTGCTACAAACTTCCCTTTTAGAACTGCTTTTCCTGCATTCCAAAGATTTTGGGCCATTGTGTTTTCATTTTGTTTCCACGTATTTTTTTATTTCTCCTCTGATTTCCTCATTGACACATTCATTGTTTAGTAGCGTGCTATTTAATCTCCATGTATTTGTGCTCTTTCCAAATTGTTTCTTGTGGTTGATTTCTAATTTCACAGTGTGTGGTCAGAATAGATGTATGGTATGAGTTAGGTCTTTTGGAATTTGTTGAGACTTGTTTTGTGCCCTAATATGTGATCCATTCTGAAGAATGTTCCATGTGTACTCAAAGAGAATGTGTATTCTACTCTTTAAAGATGAAATGTTCTGAATATATCTGTTAAGTCCATCTGATCCAGTGTGTCATTCAAAGCCATTGTTTCTTTGTTGATTTTCTATTTGGATGATCTTTTGGATGATCCATTGATATAAGAGGGGTGTTAAAGTCTCCTATTTTTGCATTACTATTAATTAGTTCCTTTATGTTTGTTATTAATTTATGTATTTGTGTGCTCTAATGTTGGGCTCATAAATATTTAGATTTGTTGTATCTTCTTGTTGAACTGTCACCTTTATTATTATATAGTGTCCTTCTTTGTCTCTTGTAACAGTCTTTGTTTTTGTTTTGTTTTTTAAGTAGGGTCCACGCCCAGTGTGGAGCCCAATGTGGGGCTTGAATTCATGACCCTGAGATCAAGACCTGAGCTGAAATCAAGAGCCACCCAGGTGCCCCAACAGTCTTTGTTTTAAAGTCTACTTTGTCAGGGCACCTGGGTGGCTCAGTCAGTTAAGTGTCTGACTTCAGCTCATGTCATGGTCCTGGGATGGAGCCCTGCATCTGGCTTCCTGCTCAGCCTGCTTCTTCCTCTCCCTCTGCCACTCCCTCTGCTTGTGTTCTCTTTCTCTCTTTTTCAAATAAATAAACAAAATGTTTAAAAAAATTAAGTCTACTTTGTCCAATATTAGTATTGCTACCTTGGCTTTCTTTTGACATCCATCTGCATGATAAATATGTCTCCATCCCTTTGCTTTCAATCTGCAGGCATTTTGAGGTCTAAAATGAGTCTCCTTGTAGACAACACATAGATGGGCCTTGTTTTATTATCCACACTATCACCTAATGTCTTTTGATTGCAGCATTTAGTACATTTACATTCAAAGTAATTACTAAGAGATATATATTTATTACCATTTTGTTATTTGTTTTGAGGTTGTTTTTGTAGTTTTTCACTGATATTTTCTGCAAAGTATCTGTTGAAAAATCAGCTAATAGCCTAATGGGGATTCCATTCTATGTAACTTCTTCTCTTGCTCCTTTTAAACTTTTTTCTTTACCACTAATTTTTGCCATTTTAATTACTATGTATCTTAGCATGGGCCTCCTTGGGTTGATTTTGTTGGGGGATCTGTACCTTCTGGATCTAGATTGTTTTTTTCTCCAGGTTAGGGAAGTTTTAAGCTATTATTTCTTCAAATTAATTTTCTGCCCCTCTTTCCCTCTCTACTTCTGTAATTCCTACAATGCAAATGTTATGATGTTTGATGGACAACTCACTGAGTTGTTTAAGTCTGTTTTCATTTTGCATATTTTTGTTTTCTCTTACTTGCTCAGCTTGATTACTTTCCATTACTCTGTCTTTCAGGTTATTCATTCATTCCTCTGCTTCCTCTAGTCTGCTATTTATTCTACCAAGTGTATTTTTAATTTCAATTATTGTATTCTTCGTGTCTGATTGGTTCTTTTCTGCTAAGGGTGTTGCTGATGTCCTCCACTCTTTTCTCAAGTCCAGTAAGTATCTTTATGATCATTACTTTAAATTCTCTATCAGGCATATTACTTGTCTCCATTTTGCTTAGATCTCTTGCTGTGATACTACTGTTCTATTCTTTCATTTGGGACATATTTCTGTCTCCTCATTTTGCCTATCATGTGTCTGTTTCTGTGTGTTAGGAAAGTCAGCTATGTCTCTTGAAAGTAGTGGGTGGGGGACACACTTTTAACAAGGTGGCACTGGTCCTCTTCCACAAGAGACATGCAGCTGCCCCAGAGATGGAGAACTGTCTTGCGGGGGCAGCTCCGCAGTGTAGGGAGTGCAGTTTTAACAAGGTGCATGTGTCCTCTGCAAGAGGTCAGGAAACACAGTACTGGGAAGTTTTGTGCTGGTCTTCTGGGGTACAGTACCCGCAGCACTGGGACTGAGGCAGACCTGGCTGCAGGGGGCAAAGTGCAGTATACGCGCACTAAGTAGTGAGAGCACTGATTGCAGCAGGAGGCCACATGATGATGCTGGGGGGCGGGGAGGAAAATGAAATGGTGCCTGCCAGCTCCTTTGTTCCTGTAGAAGTCGCTCAGGGAATTCTGATATTAGTAAGTAACTTTCTCTCCAGTATGTCCCTGGCACCTTCCATGGCACTTTCCAAACTGCTGCTTCTCAGCTGTATATCTCCTGGCCGTTTGTTGTGCTATATCTTTAAGGGTGAAGACTCAACCTCCTATCACCCTCTGGGTTCTCCCAGAGCTGAGCCTGCTGATTTTTAAAGTTTCTGGCTTTAAGTCACCCTGGTTTTAAGAATCTAGGAAATTCGATCTTTGATTTTCAAAGCCAAATGCTATGGGGATTTGTCTTCCCCATGCCAGCTCCCCAGTGTGATCATCTTTTTCTGGGCTCTATCCATGCCAGAGGCTCCCTCCCTCCAGTGCAGAGTACCACAGGGGTTTAGCTATCCACCCCTCTGCCCTATTTCATAACCTCTTCTATGCTGCCTCTTTTGCACATTTAGTTGTGGAGTTTGTTCTGCCAGTCTTCGAGACGCATTCTGGGTTATTTGCATTACTGTGAGTGTTGTCTTGTTGTACCCATTGGATAAGGTGAGTTTAGGGTCCTCCTACTCCACCATCTTTCTGGGAAGTCTATTTTGTTCTAAGTCTTAAACTATGTGAATGTATGACTTATCTAAAAATTAAATTTAATTAAAACAAAAACTTGTACTATAAAGTCAACTTAAAAATACTGTTCAAAAGAATCTGCACTTGGTTTTTACTCACCATATCATATTCTTGCTATGATAAAATCTGCGTTTTGACCAAACATTGAGAACTTGCTGAGGGCTTTACATTTAATATCTAAATTCTGGCAAAGAAATTTAGGGTAATACCCAATCCTTGTAAATATAACCAATATGTTTTTATGGTCAATACTAGCTGAAAATATTATTACCAAAGTCATATTTCTGGAATTTAAAATCTTTAATACAATAAAAAGCTAGAACATGATTTTAGTAATTGGATATCCAACCTTCAATGGATATGGTTTGTTCTGTTTAATGCTCCTGTACTCAGATTATTAAGTTCACTTAATATTAAGTTCACTTTCAATATTAAATTTTTGGCATTAAAAAAGAAGGTGAAGCCAATTAGAATTTGTTCCATTTCTTGTAAACTTCAATATTAAGAAGGACTTACCATAATATCCTTTTTACTGTAGCTGAAATAACACATATCACCAAGATTTAATAGCCTGCACAAAATATGCCGGCCACTTACTATGTATGACAATAACCTCTGCTAGACATGAGTCTATGTACCACACACATAAAAAGTTATTTCACTGTTATCGTAACTGCCAGCTTTGAGCATCAAAGTCACCTTCATTTGAAATCAAACATTTATCTTAAGAAAATAAAAAGTAATTCTAGGCACAATAATGAGGCATATTAAGTAGAGTAACAACTAGATAAAGGATGATAGTACTCAAGCTGCCACCAAATATTTCACTCATCAGGTAGCAAGATGATAAAGGTTTTATAAAGGTTAAACAAAAAGGAATCACAGACATTGTGATTGTTACTTATTATGTATGCATTATTCTCCTTGTTAGAACTTTCTGGAGAATTTATTTGGTTTTCACCATCCTAATTAAACTTACTGTTATTAAAATATCTTCTAGTTTTCCCCTAATGAGCAGGTAATTTGCTAATTAGGAGATGTAAAAAAATGAGTAAGTCCTAAAAAAATAAGGAAAAATATGTTCTTACATTGATCTAAAGTTATACCTTAACACAGAATTTGAATCAGTATATGATTATACTTTTAAATTAAAAATAGACTAAAACTATCAACAGAGACATCAAAGTAAAATGATTCTTAAAAATTTTTGATCTTTTAATAGGTTATGGGCATGTAAGGCATCCCTGACTGATTCATCTGATATATACTTTCAATTAGTTTATATTTTTCTCTGTAAAATAGATCCATCAAAATTAAATGGAAAACAAATTTAATTAGGCAAACCATAATTATGAATTAATCTCTAAAACAAAATGAGATGTTTTCATCTGGAAAAAAAATTACCCCAATACATCTCAGTGATATATTAAAACAGAGTAATCTACTTTACCATACATACTAAAGAAAAAACAGGATAGCAGTCTAAAACATTTATTAGTTCTAATTTGTGAAATATTAAGATTAAAAAGCTGTGATCCAAGATATTAATATTCTGAACAATCATCATCCAGCCACTTAAATTCCTAGCCACCACAAGATTCTACACTCAATCTTAATAAAAACCTATGAACTTTCCAAAGTTTTAAAATGAAAGACAACAGAATTGTTTACCCAATACTGGGTAGTTGCTAAGCAATATGTTAAGCAAATAAGGTGCTCTGGGCAAATATATTTTGCATGACCTATCTGACATGCAATTATACCATTTTCCATGTCTTCTCCAAAACTGGATTTCAGCTGCCAGTAATTGGGGTGTGGTTCACAAACTAGTGTGTAATAATTGGTTATTAATGTATTGATGTCCTCACTTCTTGGGAAACCTCCAGGGTTCTATGTTAGAGACCCTGGATAGGATTCCTGCATTCACAATCACCCTTACCTATTTACCTTAGTATATTTTATGAACTTATCCCTTTAATGTATAACTTGATATAAAATAGGCTATTATTGCAAAAACTGTATAATTTCTAGTACAGGATATATTTAAAAATGCAATACTCTAAATACTTTGGCATTTTTCACTTGTTTCAACTAATTGATAAAATGACTTACAGTCATCTATAAAGGCTATAATTTAGCTTCTTTATACATTCTATTCAGATTCCTTAAATATCCATAGTGGTCTTTATAGTATCATTTAGAACACAACTACCCTAAAATAATAGTGCATTTTAATTAGATGTTACATTTCAAAGCATTTTCTATATAGAAAATAATTTTATCCAACTTGTATCAATACCCTAAGATAAAAGAATAGCCAAAGTGTTATATGTAAATTACTAATTATCTAAAGGAAGCAAAACTGATTTACTGCTTAATTCATGTTAGTTCATGTGTTAGGCAAATAACTATACTGAAAGTAATAATAAATTGCCTATACCTATTTGAGATAAATGTTTTATATTCAATGATATAATACAAAACCAGCTTCTGAAAATGGTATATACCCCTCATTTTGATTTAACTATGAGCCTTATATATAGGATTGTTTAAACAATTATGTACGGTTTTTGAAAGTCAAAGTCAGTAGTCCAATTATAAACCTCATTGTGGTTCACAATGTCATAACTTCAGGATGTATTAAGAAGAAATAAGAAGTTAATTTTTTTGGTGAGACACTTTAAAAGAAATAGACTAAATAGGATCTTGCTGACCTACACATTATTGAAATTGATGCGCTTTTACAGAAATAACTTGGCATTCAGTTTTATTTTTATTTTTTAAATTCCAGTATAATTAAGGACAGCATTATATTAGCTTCAGTCTACAATACATTGATTTAAAAATTCAATACATTACTCAGTGTTCATCACGATAAATGTACTTTTTATCCCCTTCACCTATTTTAGCCCCTCCTCCCTACCCACCTCACTTCTAGTCACCACCAGTTCATTCTCTATATTTAAGAGTCTGGTTCATTTGTCTCTTTTTTCCTTTGGTTGTTTTGTTTCTTAAGTTCCTCATATGAGAGAAATCATATGGTATTTGTCTTCTTCTGACTGACTTATTTCTCTTAGCATTATACTCTTTAACTCCATCCACATTGTTTCAAGGGCAAGATTTCATCCTTTTTTGTGGCTGAGTAATACTCCACATTATATACAGACACATCTTCATTCATCTGTATCCATTCATCTATCCATGGACAGTTGGTTTGCTTCCATATTTTGGTCAGTGTAAATAATGCTGAATAACTTGGCATTTTTAAGAAAAATATGATTTTATACCAGTAGAAAAAATTGATATAGAGCAATAATACACATAGTGAAAGGGAAACAGCCAAAATAAATGATGACTTCTGGATTTTTAATAATTATAATCTTACATATTTTACTTGAAAATACTATGTGTAGATTTGAAATCTGATGCATTCAAAATTATTAGCAGGTGGAGAGTTTATGTTTCAAAATCATTGTAAGTCAACTTCCCAAGCAAGGAATTTGGGAAACACAAATTAAGTAAACACAAGTTGCTCTACATGTACTAGATTGAAGACTAATGCATAAGTGTATAACATTTTTTCACACAGAGATATGGTACAAATTTACAATTGCATGATGTAGTGACTATACAATTAGAAAGTCTTTCTACACCAACAGAAAAACCAGTTATTTATATATAATTGGTTTTTTTAATTTAACGAAGGACAATGTAGCAAAAGCTAAATTTCATTATTTTGCATTTTATCATCATATTTCAAACAATTTAAAAAAAGTTCTATTTTGCCAATATTTTAATTTAACTCTCTAAGGTTATGATTTAGCTTGCTGTGCCTTAAATTTCTTACTGAAACACTTAGTAATTTTTCTTATATGACTATTATACATTTGAACAAGAGCCATGAGTTTTCGAGAAGTACTCTATTGGAATGCAGTTTTAAGAATTATTTCTCAGAATTACATAGCTAGACTGGTATCCTGGAATTCTTTAAAAAATCTCTTTTGAAAGAATATTCTAAGTGTATGACTCCACGGTAGAAATAAACAGAGCAGAAAAAAAGATTAAAAAATAGTCAAAATGTGACATATCATGAAAGTATTAATTTATACATCTTGATTGTTCATTAATAGATGAGAAATTTTACTTTTAAGTTAGTAATAAATTAGAAGTACAAGGATTTATAAGAACTTAAAAGTTATGTAAAAATCTACCAAACAGAATGTATATAACATGCTACCATTAGAGTAAGTAATGTGGAAAAAGAATGTATGTTCACATTTACTGGTGTATGTATCAAATAACTTCAAACAAACACACAAAACCTGATTACATTGATTTTGAGGAGGGAAGATGTGAGTGACTAGGTAACCAGGATGCACATTTTAAATTTTGAAACACAGATATATCATCTATTAAAAATAGATATTAAGACAAAATGCAAAAAGTAAAAAGAACAAAACTGATACTTAATTTGATAGCAATCTGATCAGGTTTACTTCCAATAGAGAGAATGACTTCTAAAAATCTCCTCCACCATAAGAATAAAATTTTGTTATATCAAATTACCCACAAAATGGAAAACATGTGTCTAGAAAAGAGAAAAAAAATCACTCCTGTCCCTAGCTACTCAAGGAAAAAGAACAAATTGGCCACAGAAAATTAGTTTGAATGATCTGTGGGAAAAAAAAAAAAATCAAGCTTTGATTGTCCGTCCTTGTTCAAAGTATTGGTTATAATATAACAGTGGAATTTAGACTCCAAATAATTAATACACTAAAATAACTAACATTTCAATATTAGATTCATGAGTGAATCTAATACCATGTTCATTCAATATACTCCAATAGTGGTTCACCTAAATATCACAATTAAAGTATATGAATGATTTCCATAAATGGCAATAAACCAAATTAAACTATAATTATACTGACATCAAAAAAACTTAAAAAAATAAACACAATATACCATGTGACAAGAATACCAGGTAAGTTCTAGATAATGAAAGTATGTGTCAAGTGCCAATCTAGTATTATTTCTAGTACAGCTGTGACTCAAGGACGTCACTATGTTCAGCTCACATTAAGGAGTAGGAAGTTATGCTCAACTTTTCTAAGGGCAAAATATCTACATACATTATTTGGAATGTCTCTGCATGGGAGAACATCAATTCTCCTCCATCCATTTATTTATTCAATTACGTGTTTATATCAGTATGAATTCACTCATTTTATACTATGGGTTATAATACAATACTACATTGTTTAATTTATTGCTCAAATTGTTCCAGCTTTTATCAGTGGGAGCGGTCTCTAATGTGGCTTCTGTGTCTGTCTGACATGCTCCCATCATGGTGAGGTGTGTGTGTGTTTGAGGACTTTCTTACATTTGGGCATTACAAAACTCAGTGTGTGTGTTTTCTGCTCTGGTTCTACAATCAATGAATTCTCCAAGAAGCCCTGGTTCCTTCTATTGGAAAGCTTTATTAGAAAACAAGATTGCTATGTATGTGATGAATCACTAAATTCTACTCCTGAAATCAGTATTACACTACAATGTTAACTACCTAGAATTTAAATAAAAATCTGAAACAAACAAAGCAAGATCGGACACTAGATTGGATGTGCTTGTTACAGACAGGCTGCTGATGCATCTAGTGGGAAGTTTTAAAATTTCTAATGCAATCTTTTCGCTTTTTATAGATCTATTCAGACTTTCTATTTCTTCTTGAATCAATGTTGGCAGTTTATGCTTTTCTAGGGATTTTTCATTTCATCTAAATTTTTCAGTTTGTTGGCACACAGATGTTCATAATGCACTCTTAGAATACTTTTCTGAAAGTTTGGTAATAACATCTCTTTAGCAATTTGAGTCTTCTCTCTTTTATTCTTGGTCAGTCTATCTATTTTGTCAATTTATTGATCTTTTCAAAGAACCAACTTCTGTTTTCATTGATTTTCTTTGTTGTTTTCCTGTTCTCTGTTTCACTAATTTCTTCTCTAATCTTTATTATTTCCTTCCTTTTCTGTTTCCTGTAGATTTAATTTGTTCTTCTTTTCCAAGTTACTTAATGTGGAAGGTTAGAATGGAGCTAGAGTGTTAAGCTAAGCAAAGTGACAGTCGGAGAAAGACAAATACCATATGATTTCACTCATATTTGGAATTTAGGAAACAAAATAAACAAGCAAAGGGGAAAAAAGAGAGAGAGAGGCAAACCAAGAAACAGACTCTTGACTCTAGAGAACACACTAATGGTTCCCAGAGGGGTGGGGGTGGAGGGAGGGGTGAAATAGGTGATGGGATTAAGAAGTGCACTTGTGATGAGAACCTGGTGTTGTATACAAATGTTGAATCATACCTGGAACTAATATTACTCTCTATGTTAACTAACTGGAATTTAAATAAAAACTTAAAAAATAAGCTGCTGATTTAAGAGATTTTTCTTTTTAAATACTGCCATGCACAGCTTATTTATTTCCTACTGAACACTGCTCTAGTTTCATCCCATGAATTCTGGTACATTGTGTTTTCATTTTCATTCATCTCTAAGTACTTTTAAATTTCAGGCAGCCTTTCTTCAAATATTTTTTCTGCTCCTCTCTTCTTTCCTTGTGGTAAGCTTATTATGCATATATTGGTGCATATATTGGTATTCTGTATTTCTGTTAGGCTTTGTATATTTTTTTCATTCTCTTTTCTCTCTGTTCTTGTTTCATAATCTCTACTGATCCATTTTCAAGCTCATAAATTCTTCTGCCAGTTCAAATCTATCATGAGTCTCTCTAGTAAAATTTTTTATCGTGGTTCTGTACTTCTCAATTCCTGATTTACCATTAGCTTCTCCTTTTTTAAAATTTTATCTCTTTATTGATATTATCTGTTTTATGAGGTATTTCTATCCTGCCTTAACCATGGTTTCCTTTAGTTCTTTGGACATATTTACAACAGGTGTTCTGAAGTCTTGGTCAGCTAATTCTAACAGCTGGGACCTCTGACAATCATGTTCTGTTGCCTGCTGCTATTTGTCCTATGAGCCACATTCCCTTTTTTTCATGTCCCATAATTTTTTTGTTCAAAAACACTGACATTTTAGGTAACAGATTACAATAATTCTGTATAGTGATTCTCTTTTCTTCCCCCACACAAGTTTTGTTCTTATATGCCTATTTGTTTAGTGACTTGGTGGGGCTATTTTAGTGAAGTCTGTTTTCTCTGCAGTGCAGCCTGTAAGGTTGTTCCTCAAGGGGGTGCAGCTTTGGGCATGTGCATGGTCATGTGGGATAACGGGTTTTATCAGGGTTCTCATTGTGTCTATCCAAGATCCTTCTATTAAGCCCCCTGCCTCCTTTGGTATCACACCCAGCTGGTTAGCCTCCATGAACTGATAACTGACTATTGTTTTTGATAATGCTCTGATGTTTAAATTGCTCCCTAATCTTATTCAATTAATTTTGGGTCCATTGTAGGATAATATTTGAGACTAGTGTTTGCCATTTTTCATAACCCCGGGAGAGATCTTAACTTTCTCTATCACTGGATCTTTCTGGTAAACGTCTAGCTGATTTATGGTGGAGCTTTCGGCCTCTTCTGCATTAGTTACTACCACAATATCCATTTTTTTTGAGGAAGCCATTAGGGTTGAACTTCTCCATAGTTTATTTCAAACAGACTTCTTTCCCTGGAAAAAATTTCTGTGCCACATTCCAAAGCTGATGGTGGAGACAGTGGCTCATATCTCTCTCAAATGACTCCCCTATTTCATGAAGATGGTGCCAAACAGGTATGGTAGTCTCTTGTATTTTCAGATTGTCTTTACTGGCACAAAATCTCCACCCTTTGAGCAAAGTGTGATGAGGGCAATTGGGACCCTGGAATTCTCAGCCTACTCTCCCTGAGGAAGAGCTCTAACCTATAAGACAACGCTTGGTGAAGGCAGAGAGCCTCAGATCTCAACTGCTTTTACCTGAAATAGAACCTCTGCAATACATAACGGGGCAAGCGTTGTGGGAGATGAGAAATGCTGGTTATGTTGAGCTGAGAGGGGATAAGAAGAGAGCACGTCATGTCTCAAATGCTACAGGCTGCTGCTGGTTTTTTTTTTTTTAACTAAGATTAAGATTTTCTTGAATAAATGTTTTTTCATTGCTGGATGCACTTAAGACAGATTCTGGAGATTTAAATGGATGTTTATTGGTTTTTGGCTCAGTGGGTTAAGCAACTGCCTTCGGCTTGGGTCATGATCCCAGGATCCTGGGACTGAGACTTGCGTCAGGCTCCCTGCTAAGCAGAGAACCTACTTCTCCCTGTCCCTCTGCCTGCCACTTTGCACCTGTAATCTCTATCTCTCCGTCAGATAAATAAATAAAATCTTTAAAAAAAAAAATAATGTTCACCAGTTAGAGTTGTTTGTCAGCTATGGTTGTAAGTCGTGGAGCTCCTCTTAACTGCTACTCTAGAAGTCATCGCCTCTTATTCTTTTTAATCACACTTCAATTGAGCTTTCATAGCTATTGACCCATTAAAATTGCTCTTACCAGGGTCACAAATGACTTCCAAATGGTTAAATTCAACGATCAATTTTCAGTTATAACTTTGCTTTGCCCATCAGCAGCCTATGAGAGAACTGAAAACTCTTTTCTCTTCTACAGTGTTTCCTCAGCTTCCAGGAGCCCACATTCACTTAGCTTTTCTCCAACTTCATAGTATTCTTTGATGATTTTGTCTTCTCTCTGATATCTTGAATGTCTTAGCTCAGGCTGCTATAACAAAATACCATAAACTGAATGACTTAAACAGGAGACATTTATTTCTCACAGTTCTAAAGACTAGGAAGTCCAAGATTGAGGTGCTGGCAGATTTGGTTATTGGAGAGGGCCATCTCCTGGCTTTCAGACAGCTTCCATCTCATTGTGTGCTCACATGACCTCCTCTTTGCGTACTGTCAGAGAAAAAGCACTCTTCCTCTGTTCCACTTTCAAACGGCACCAATTCCGTCATGAGAATATCAACATCACATAAGCCTAAAGACCTCCTAAAGACCTCAGTTCCAGATACCGTAACATTGGGAATTAGGGCCTCAACATAAGGATTTGGGAGAGGGCATATTCAACCCATTACATTATGAATGCCGTAGGGCTTAATCAACTCTTTTGGTGATACGACCAGTCCCATGCTTTTGAATAACATTGATATACTGAGACTCCCAAATTTATCTCTCCTCCTCAGATCTTTTTCCATGTGCCAGAACCAACTCCTGCTTCCCTGAATTACCTAATTGGATGTCCAATAGATAACTCAAACTTAACATGTAAAAATTGAATTCCTTTCCCTAAACCAATTTTACTTACAATCAACTCCATTTCAGTTGATGGCAATTTTATCTTTATATGTTGATCAGGCAAAACCTTCAAGTCATACTTGGTTTATACTCTTTTGAAGTCATGATTGGTTTACTACTTTCTCATATCTCCCCATCCCCATCCAATTGTGTTATCTCCAAAACATATCCATAATCTGATCACTTCTTGCCATATCTACTGCCACCTCTTGATTTGAGCAATCATTATCTCTCACCAGGTAAAGTAGTAACCTCCTTGCTAGTCTCCCTATATCCACAGTTGTCTATCTTAGTCTAGTCTCAACACAGTAGCAGAATTATCAGTTTAAAATCATATCTTTTTAAACTCAAATCATTTACCTCCTCTACTGAAAACCCTTCAATGGTTTTCCATCTCTCTAAGAGTAAAAGCCAAAGTAGAGTTTCAATGCCAAGGGTGCATATTAGAATCGATTGTGTGCTTTAAAAATACTCATAAAGCTGAGTCTCACAGAATTCTGATTTATAGGTCTGGTGGTGGTAGAACAGTGGAGATGCGCTCAAGGATACATAAATATAATTTTTTAAAGATCAACAGGAGATTCTAAAGGGCCTACTGAATTGAGAACTGTGGTAGAGTATACATGGAGAAGAATCCAAGATATGTAGGAGTTGCTGATACTAATGTTAATGAATAATATAATATTAACCATTATTTATATTCATGTCAATAATAATAACAGCTAATATTTGTTGAAGTCTGGTAAGGAAAAGGCAGAAAGGTGAGCACTTAGTGTGCATTAATAACTCACTTAGTACTAAAAACCTTATAAAGTAGACCCTACTATATTTTGATTCTAAGATACATTTTGTTTTCCCATCTTAAAACCTGATGTGTCTTATGATCAGTGAAATCACACAACCACTACTGGCTCAGAGGGCACTTATGATATATATGTCATGCTCTGCAAAGACACAAATTTGATTATTCTAGTCAATGATACCATGTGAAACAAAACATTTTTACCTGAATCAAAAAGTGATTTATAAGAAAATGGGCTAAGAATGTAAATACGTTTTAGCAATACCTTATCAATTTATTTTGCTTTTACTTTCATTTCAGTGTATATTATGTGAATGATATATAATAAAACCTCTATCTCAGTAAGTCTATAAGAGCCATTTCAGTAAGCATAAAATAAATATTTTTAGTGGTGAGAGTACTATGCGATAGTTTAATTGTCACTGTATTTTCCTCCTAAGTGGTACATCAAATAATGTTTGAGTTATCATAATATTAGATGAAATATAGCATACTCCCCAACAACAAACAGATTCATAGGTTATATTATAACATGTTATATTCAATCAGATTAAAATTTATTGACAGAAATTCAATATTCTGGGCCATTTCTTAATCTATAAAACAACTGGGTCTAAGTTAAAGATAATAACATATAATAAATAAATATTATAATTTTAGGCAATTTTTATAATTGTATTAATAAATGTATACTACAAGCAATGCTAAAAGTTTTTATCTCATTTTTCTTAGAAATTAACTCTATGTACTGTTATACAACAATTTATATTTACTTCCATTACTAATCCCACTTCCAAAAAAGTTTTTAATATACTGTATGTATTCCTTAGAGAGTGTATACATGTATATCTTATTGAAATTGCTAAAACTATGAATTACCCCCACCCAAAAAAGAATCTGTATCTTTTTCTTTATACCTGTAGTATTTATCAATCTGTCTGGAATATTGCAAGAGATCAATACAGTTTTGCTGAATTGAACAAAATGAAAGCACTATATCTACAATAAGATTTTGGCAACAGATATAAAAGGCAAAAATCAGTTTTTCAAATCCTATGCTCCCGTACATATCTGACTTCTCATTTCAAGTTATTTGTAAGCAGACAGGCTCATTTTTAAAACTATGATAATTTAAATAGGCATGCTGAAAATCTATGATTTCTAGTCTTACAAGATAAAGTGGAAAAAAATTAAAGCAAGGGAATTATTACATTTCGAAATCCAGTAAGAGAAAATGATAAGAAAAAATAAATTAACACTAAGGCCATTAAATGCAAAGAGAGGGATTTATTTGAGTGTATTATTTATGGTTTAAAAAAATCTTGCTTTGACAAAAGAATATGTTTTATGGAAATATCTAACTAGATATTAAAATATTTAAACATATAAAACAGATTGTTAATGTACTAAGAAATTCTGTAAGAAGTTGCATACAGTATATAATTTACTAAGTTTAATTTCTCCACTCAAAATAACATTTTCTGATTACTCTCTTCACTGTGCCCACTCCTCTCTCTCTAAATAAGCTGGGTATCTAAGGAGGTAGAGCAACTCATTTTATAAAACACTGCGACATTGCATTAATAGTAAGAATCCATTCACCACAAATTTAGCATCTGAGAGAATATTCTATCATTAATTATTTACCCATGACATGACCTCAGTAAAGTATAACTTCATGATATTAGTACTTCTTCTATTTTTGTGCCCATAAAACAATTAGATGTAGATGGAAAGACAATGTATTTGCCTCTATAAAAGTAGTTTGTTACTCAGAGCTACTAGAATCCTATCTCTGGGTTTTAGTTTATTTTTAACTCAAATTTCGGGTGGACAATGCTAAATTCAAATCTAGGTTTTATGCAGTATGATTATGAAATGTACAAGAAAGTGGCACATCATAAACATAAAGTCAATGGCTCAGTGGACATTGTTTTATCCCAGGCAATGTTGTTTTTATTGATTTTTAAGCATTAGAAAAGCATACCTGATTATGAAGGATAAGCAAATCATGTGGTAAAGCTAGTAATATATTTTTTAAACTTTTAAAGACTGCAAGTTTAAGAGAATTAAAGAAGGAAAAGTTGTTGATATAGGAAATATAAAAAGCATTCAAACACAAACCCACTAATAACATGAAGTTGATTAGAAATGACCTTAGGGGCCCTGCGTGGCTCAGTCGGTTAAGCCACTGACTCTTGGTTTTAGCTCAGGTCATGACATCAGGGTCATGAGACTGAGCCCTGGGTGGAGCCCCACTCCAGCTTGGTGCTCATTTGGGACTCTGCTTGAGATTATCTCTGTCCCCTTGGCCCATCCTGCATTGCCCCCACCATGATCCCTCTACCAAATATATAAATAAATCAATCTTTTCTTAATAAAATAAATAACCTCACATTTGCTTATGGGATCTATTATTCTATGGATTTTGCAGTTGGACTTTTTGAAAAGACTTATTTATATATTTATTTATTTATGTATTTTAGAGAGAGAGCTCAAGTGCGTGTGCACATGTGTGCATGTGCAAGTGGGGGGAGGGGCAGAAAGAGGGAGACTAGTAGACTCCCTGTTGACCATAGAGCCCAAAACAGGCTTGATCCCAGGACCCTGAGATCATGATCTGAGCCAAAATCAAGAGTTGGGCGCTTAAGCAACTGAGTCACCCAGGTGCCTCTAGATTTTTCTTTCTTAAAGAGAGATGAGCATGATTACTCCTACACAAGTAGTTGGGGGGGGGCGTGGATACAGAAGGAGAGGGAGAGAGAATCTTAAGCAGGCTCCACACCCAGTGAGGAGCCTGAGGCAGGGCTCCACCCCAGGCTGGATCTCATGACCTGAGCCAAAATCAAGTGTTGGACCCTTAACCAACTGAGCCACCAAAGTACCCCTAGAGTTAGATTTTAACTGAGGCAAACTGTAATTAAATTACTCAAAATGTGGGGGAAAATGTTTCAACAGAAAAGAAATAAATTCTTGTAACTATTAAGATATGCAGGATATTTTCACTCACCTTAGTCAAACATAAGATTAAGTATCTTTAATACAAGCAGTAATTATACTATTTTGATAGGTTTGGGCCTTATGATACTAAACACTCAAATTTCAATATCAATTTTTTTAAATTTATTTATTTGACAGAAAGAGAGGGATCACAGGTAGGCAGAGAAGCAGGCAGAGAGAGAGAGGGAAGCAGGCTCCCTGTTGAGCAGAGAGCCCGATGCAGGGGCTCGATCCCAGGACCCTGAGATCATGACCTGAGCCGAAGGCAGCGGCTTAACCGACTGAGCCACCCAGGTGCCCCTCAAATTTCAATTTAAAAATGAAGATTATTAAGCATGGCAATATTTCAAGAGACTCCTTTTAAAATATACTTGTTCCTAACAAATATTTTTGTAATGAAATGACTATCTAAGATTGAATGTAACATTGAAATAAAATGGTTTAATACCCCTGTAATAAGCACAAACTATAAAAAAATGAACTCATCCTTCTAGTCTATTAAAATATTTCCACTGATCAATATCCACTTATTGTTTCCACCAATCCACAATAAAATGTTCCTATTCTTAATAAGGTATCATAGAAATGAACGTGAAGTTTCTATATGAAGAGGTATATTAAAATGAAAGTCCTTTGTAGTGGTGTTTTCATGTTTTTAAGAGCCCCTGAACTGTCAGGAGTGTTATTCAAAAAGCGTCATATCGATAATAGGCTCCTGTTACTAAAATTACACCACAAAAACAGTATAGATGTGTTTATGAGAAATCACAGCTTGAAATAGTTTCTTTTTAAAAAAGCAACATGCTTGGTTGAATTAAACAATGTATTTTAAAAATCCAAAAATTTTTTTTCATTTTAAACCAGTCCTAATATTTAGAAAAGCAAATAGTATAATTCCTCTAACAAAAATCACAGAAATATTAAGAAAGGAGAATCCTTTAAATAATTTTCATTTACTGTTACAAATAAATTGCCATTGTACTAATCATAGGGGTCCTCTGAGGCTTACAATAGTTGATGTCTTAATGTTAGAGAAAGTGACATATCATATAAAGAAAAAATACTGGGATCTTTCCCTTTTGGGAATATTCGTGTTAACCTAGTAGTTAAAACTGAATAAAGAGAGGATCAAATAGAAACACATTTTCACCTCCATCCAAATAAAGTCTATAAATGGGGTTATTATATTAGTTACAACTACTGTAGTTTAAAAGCCTTTGAGCCTTCAAGACCAAAATGACAATCTTTTAGTAATATAAAATTATTATCTAATCAAAATGTCATCTTGACTTGGGCATAAAAATATGAATGGTTTCCAAGACATTTAGAGTTCTGTATTCAAAAGATTAATAAAATTATATTTGAAAAAACCTCTCACAATATTTTTAACATATTATAAACATCACATGACCTCTCAACAATATATTCTGTACTTCAGTAGAGGTAGCAAATTAAATTCAATCATTATTATAAGATTCACTACCTAGATGAGCTCTAGAAAAAGGGGCATTATATCGAGGGAATATCAAGAGGACATGGTAATATTTAGGAGCACAGATTAGAAATGGCCCAGTGGTCCTAATCTAGTTCTCCCTTCCTATTTCTCCCTTGTTCTGTCTATGTGCAACACATATTTTGAAAGATTTTGACTTCCAATAAAAAGATAAATTAAATTTGTATTTTATAAATTAAAATTTAATATCAGCTTACCAGAACTTCTAATATGTAAAAAACAACATTATTTCCTTGAATTGACATAATCATAACCAAAAGCAATTTCTCATCTTGAGAAGTGTTTAAGTTTTATAGGTAAATGAACTATTCACATGAGTTTTCTCAAATATTTAATACTATTTCTAAACTTTAGTTATTACCTATAAATATTCCTAGATATTCCTAGAGCTTGAGGAGTTAGTTATATAGTACAATCCCTTCTCTTTAAAGGAAAGGAAATTCAAGTAGGACACTTGACCGTTTTCAGAAACTAGCTAATGACAGAGTCATACACTGATCTTTTCACAATGTTACATTTATATAATTGCATTTTATAAACTTTAGAAATCAGTGTTAGTCATAATGAGGTCAGAACCCAAACTCCCTGATTGATCTTGACTTCTTTTCTAATGATTAGAAGCATAATTTGTCATTTGGCCTATGCCATTATGGCAGGCCTTCACATTGCCTGTCTACCGATTGCTTTTACTTCCAGAATCCATAATTTCATCTAGCAGATGGTTTAACATGTATAGAAGACTCCACACAAAATTCCACTTCTTGTCAAATAGTTATGTATTTATATTTAATAAGATCCTTTTCAACTGGATTACTTTATCATAGGGTCATAACAAGTATAATCTCATTGATGTTGCCTTGGCCATATACCGACAATCAGAGAGACGGAGATGATCAAGATGAATTATTTATTTCTGGGGGAGGGCTGTCAAGTTGGCAAACATATTATAGGCAGACACTGAGTTTTCATGGATGTTTGAAAACTGAAGAATAAGAAGAATTCATTTCATTCACTAATTATATAGCTTAGAATACTCTGGATTAGTTTTAAATCTTCAAATATTTTGTATGTGGAGAAAAAAGATGGTAAGTGATTATACTGCTGCTTCACACTGTTGCACAAAATTATATATATAAAATATACTGGGAAATGCAACAGCAAATAGAATACTAGTAATACTAATAACGGCATGCTAATGTTAATACTCCTACACTATAATACTAATAAAAAACAGAAACTTGCTTTTTCATTATATAAGTATAGGACAATAAATCTACTGTACATATATACTCTCAGATTATTATAGTTTTGTTCCTTTCAATTAACTAATATATACAAAGTTAAGAAACTAATGTATTTATATCATTAGTTACTCTGTAAGAATACTACTGCTTTTTATCAATTTTAGGATTAGAGGGAACATAAATGATTAATTCTGACACAGAATTGTATCAAATCGAGGTGCACTTCAAACCTACTTGAATTATCAGATAATACAAAACGGCAAAGATTTGATTACTTAAAAAAATCTAGGGATAAAAACCAAAAATAAATATTTATCATTGAGAATTTTCTTTTAAATTATAACAGAAATACTTATAAATTGTTTTTATAACTACCTAAAGAGATTTCAAATCATTTAATCAACAGTATTAAGACAATATATTCAATCTGAATTCTAATACTATTGAAAATAAGATAACTTTGCAATTAACATTGCAATTAACCAATGTTTCTACAGATACTGACTTAAACTGACAGTGGTAAAGTTTGCTCTAAAGCTTAAAAATTCTAGACCAGTTTGTTCAATCTTAATGAGTAAAGCTGATTTGAAATTCTGTATGTGAGTGGCATATGCTAATTAAGCAATACAGATTCATGTTTACTCAGATCTTTAAACAAAAGATTAAGTAATATTACTGATACCTCTCTCCGTCGAGAAGCCCAGCATGTCTGTTTGATCTTCCACACTACTGCAGCTACCAGCAATAAGGATAAAAAACAACTGGAAAATAAAACATAAATAATTTTTGCTTGATACATTGGAAATATGTAATGAAATATTCAAGAATATGTACAGAGTTTAAAAATATATAGAACTAACCACTCTGCCTTGGTAAATAATTAAAGCAAAAATGGATAAATTAACAGTGTTTAAAATGTTCTCAAGTAAAAACAAAGTATATGGGTAGAATAATTATTTATATTCTTGTTATACAGTATAGTCTATCTTTAAGATTTTCCCTGTCAGAAGGAACATAAATTTATAGCTATTTTGGTCTTACACAGCAACAGATCTATTTACAATTGCTATTGAGTCATAAAAGCTGGCAATTTTATAAATTTAAATTTCACATAGGTTCATTCATTTTATCTTACTTGCAACTATTTTAGATATGAGAATATTCCAGTGCTTCTCAACTGAAGACAATTCTGTTCCCTACTCACCCCTAGGGCACATTTGGCAATGTCTGGAGACATGCATGATTGTCACAACACTGACAGGGGTGCAACTCACATCAGAGGGGTAGAGCCAGGGATGCTGCTACCTATCCTGCAGTGAATAGGACTGTCCCCAATGACAGAGACCTATCCAGTCCAACATATCAGTCATGCTTAAGTTGAGAAAACCTGGTATATGCTAATGTTTACACTAAGAAATAATTCAGTTACAGTGTTTATACACTTTATGGTCTATACATATTTGGTAAAATATGCAATAAGCTATGAAAATGCAGGATACTTTGTTAGTAGTGATTTGAGACTAACAAATCTCAAAATAACAGAACTATGTGAATCTGATTAATTGGTCCCAATTAAGCACTGTATCACTGTTATCTCTCCATTTGCTCTGTGGTCAGACATTATGCTATGAAAAGATCCAGAGATGAGCAAATTCACTAGTCACTGGTCACTACAAAAAACCTGGTTTTCATCCTAAATTGATAATCTTTGCATTCTTTAACTGATTCACTCATAAGCTGTGTAAATTTTGGCGCTTTCTACTCTTGTTAATTCTTTAATATACTTTTTCTCCTTGTCTCCCTAGAAGAGAAAATCTTAGAATACCCTTCAATGATGATGACAATGGCCATTCTAGCACCTATTCAATGAGTGAAGACATTTCAGATACTGTGCCAAATACTTCATTCACATTGATGTGTGGGTTTGGTTTTATAAGAACACTCCCAGACGGAATATATTATTCTTATTTTAGAAAAGAAAATCCAGTGCTCAGAAAGTTCAAAATAAATTGCTGCTAGTCACAAAGGGAGTAAGTGGTAGAGTCAAAATTCAAATCCAGCTTTGTAAGCCTCAAGCTCTCTCCTCCCCAACTGCTGGGAACTCTGATTTAGTACACAATCTCACAATAGTTGTATTTTCATTTGCATTCTCTAATCTGTTATCCAGTATCAAATAAAGAGGATTAAAAAAAAGAAAAAACTCTGTGACCCTAACCTTTTTAACCAGTACAGTGTCTGTTTTTTAATAATTATCCCCCCTAATATTTACAAACTCTTTTCTTTTTACTTCATCTTAATTTAGATTTCCAAAAGTACCCAAGTCCCATATCTCCTAAAAAATAAAAACAACCTTATTTTATTGACCCTATTGCTCCCTCTAGTTTATCAAGCAAGTAATCAATGTAGCTAGCTCCATGTCAATTTCCTCATAATCTAGTACTGTTTAACTCCTCCCAATGTGGCATCTGGCTTATATACTTGTAAAGTTGTTAGTATTAATAATGATCAATGTTAATAAAATATTCAGCATTTTAGATACTTTCCTCACCATGACTTTCTACATATTAAACAAACTGGTCTTTTCTCTTTTAACACTTTCACTTTTTTATTGACAAAACTAACCATCCATTCTTTAAAACTCATAATACTTTATTTCCTTTTTTGAAATTTTTACTCAAATCCCAGTTAGTTAACATATAGCGTAATATTAATTTCAGGTGTACAATTTATTAATTCAATATGTCCATACAACACCTGGTGCTCATCACAACAAGTGTACTCCTTAATCCCATCACCTATTTAACCCATCCCCCCCACCCACTTCCCCTCTGCTCACCATAATTTGTTCTCAATTTTTAAGAGTCTGTTCTTGGATTTGCCTCTCTTTTTTCCCCTTATGATTATTTGTTTTGTTTTTTAAATTCCACATATGAGTGAAAGCATATGGTACTTGTCTTTCTCTGACTGAGTTATTTCCCTTAGCATAATACTCTCTAGCTCCATCCACAACATTGAAAATGGCAAGATCTCATTCTTTTGTGTATATATATACACACACACACACATACACATACCACTTCCTATTTATCCATTTATCAGTCGATGGACATTTGGGCTCTTTCCATAATTTGGCTATTGCAGATAATGTTGCTGTAAACATTGGTGCAGTGCATGTGTCCCTTCAACTTAGTATTTTTGTATTCTTTGGGGAAATCCTAGTAGTGCTTGTTGATAGGGTAGTTCTATTTTTACCTTTGAGGAAACTCCATACTGTTTTCCACAATGCCTGTACCACTTTGCATTCCCACCAACAGTGTAAGAGGGTTCCCATTTCTCCACACCCTCACCAACACTTGTTGTTTCTTGTATTGCTAATTTTAGCCAATCTCACTGGTGTGAGGTGATACCTCATTGTAGTTTTGATTTGCATTTCCCTGATGATGAGTGCTGTTGAGCATCTTTTCACGTATCTGTTGCCCATCTGTTAGTCTTCTTTGGAAAACTACCCATTCACATCTTCCGCCCATTTTTTAATTTAATTATTTATTGTTTGGGTGTTGAGTTGCATTAAATCTTCATATATTTTGGATGCTAACCCTTTATCAGATATGTCATTTGCAAATATCTTCTCCTATGCAGTAGGTTTTTTATTATTTCCTTCGCTGTACACCTTTTTATTTTGATGAAATCCCAAAAGTTTATTTTTGCTTTTGTTTCCCTTGACTCAGGAGCCATATCTAGTAAGAAATTGCATTGGTCAATGTCAAAGAGGTTACTGCCTGTGTTGTCCTCTAGGAGTTTGATGGTTTCCTGTCTCATATTTAGGTCTTTAATCCACTTTGAATTTACTTCTGTGTTTCTGTATGAAAGTGGTCCGGGATGCTTCATTCTTCTGCATGTTGCTGTCCAGTTTTCCGAGCACCATTTGTTAAAGAGACCCTTTTTCCCTCGGATGTTCTTTCCTGTTTTGTCAAAGATTAACTGATCATATAGTTGTGGGTTCATTTCTGGGTTTTCTATTCTGTACCACTGATCTATGTGTTTATTTTTGTGCCAGTATCTACAGCTTTGTAATATAACTTGAAGTAAGGAATTGGGATGCCTCCAGCTTTGCTTTTCTTTTTCAAGGTTGCTTTGGCTATTTGAGGTCTTTCATGGTTCCATGCAAATTTTAGGACTGTTTGTTGTAGCTCTGTGAAAAATGCTGTAGATATTTTGATAGTAACTGCATTAAATGTGTAGATTGCTTTGGGTAATATAGATACTTTAACATATTTGTTCTTCTAATCCAAGAGCATGGAATGTTTTTCCATTTCTTTGTGTCATCTTCAATTTCTTTCATAAGTGTTTTATAGTTTTCAGGGTACAGGTTTATTACCTCTTTGGTTAGGTTTATTTCAAGGTATCTTAAGGTTTTGTGACAACTGTAAATGGGATGGATTCCTTGATTTCTCTTTCTGTTGCTTTATTTTGGTGTATAGAAATACATGTATGATTTGTATGTTGGTTTTGCATCCTACGACTTTATTGAACTTGTATATCAGTTCTAGAAGTTTTTTGGTGTCATCTTCAGGGTTTTCTATACAGAATATCATATCATCTGCAAATAGTGAAAGTCTGACTTCTTCCTTGTTGATTTGAATCCTTTTTATTTCTTTTTGTTCTCTGATTACTGTGGCTAGGACTTCCAATACTATATTAAATAACAATGGGGAGAGTGGACATCCTTTTTTTGTTCCTGACTGTAAAGGAAAAGCTCTCAGTTTTTCCCCATTGAGCATATTAACTATGTGTTTTTCATATACAGCCTTCATGATATTGAGGTATGTACCCTCTGTCCCTACTTTGTTGAGGGTTTTTATCATGAATGGATGCTGTACTTAGTCAAATGCTTTTTCTGCATCTATTGAAAGGATCATAGGTTTCTTATCCTTTCTTTTATTAAAGTGCTATATCATGTTGATTGATTTGTAAATATTGAACCACACCTTTAGCCCAGGAGTAAATCCTACTTGATCATGGTGAATGATTCTTTTAATGTACTTGTTGGATTTGGTTTGCTAGTATTTTATTGAGAATTTTGGATCCACATTCATCAGAGATACTGGCTTATAGTTCTCTTTTTTTGTGGTGTCTTTATCTGGTTTTGGTATCAGGGCAATGCTGGCCTCACAGAATGAATTTGGAAATTTTCCTTTTCTATTTTTTGGAATACTTTGAGAATAATAGGTATTGACTATTTTTAAAATCTCTGGTTAAATTTATCTGTGAAGCCATCTGACCCTGGACTTTTGATTGTTGGAAGATTTTTTTATTACTGATTCAATCTCCTTGCTGGTTATTGTTCTGTTCATGTTTTCTATTTCTTCCTATTTTAGTTTTGGTAGTTTATATGTTTCTAGGAATTAATCCATTTCTTCCAGGTTGTTCAGTTTGTTGGCATATAGTTTTTCATAATATTCTCTCAAAATTGTATCTGTGATGTTGGTTGTTATTTCTCCTCTGTCATTTGTGATTTGATTTATTTGGGTCCTCCCTCTTTTCTTTTTGATAAGATTCGCTGGGGGGGGTTATCAATTTTATTAATTTTTTTCAAAGAACTTGATTTTCTTGGTTTCCTGTCATCCTTCCTGATACACTACAGGGTCAATGAGGTACGTTGCATTCCAGGCTCCCTCTTTTAAATTATGGACATTCCCTAAAATCCAGTTCACACCATGCTGTTACCTTTCCTTGCTCTCAGAGAGAACGAGCTCAGTTATCCTCATGGCCTCAAATCTAACCTCAATTAGAATGATTTACAAACCTATATCATTATACCTGCCCAAATGAGAGCATCTTATCATTAAAGGTGATCTAAGAGATTTAATTCAGATACCCTCCCAGGAAAGAAATACCCAGCAGAACTCTGTGATCCTGCCTCCAATCACTCCTCTAAGCTGAAAAGCTGCTGACTCACTAGTCACTGCATTTTGTATTCTATTTTTAGCTAGCTCAATCTATAACATTGTTCTTCTATTAAGATCTTTCTTTTATCAATCAGTGCTGCTTCTTTCTGTCTTCTGGTTTATACTGAATCAGTCAATTCCTCTTGTATATGCTAAAGCTTCTTTATATTTGAAAAACCCTACAAGATTCCCCCTAGTTCACTGGTTCTCAATCAGGAGAGTTTTGTGCTCCAGGGGATGTTCAGTAGTGCCTGGAGACATTCTGGTTTCACCATTTGGGGGACATCTAATGGAATCCTGGTAAATACCTTACAATACAGAAGCCCAGCCCCCTGCCGGTAACAAAGATTCTCCCTGCTCCATATACCAATCATGGCTTGAAACCCTCTTCCAGTCTGAATCATTACCGTTGTGGTTACATTTTCCTTGTTATATCCAAGATTAAAATTTTAACTGTTAAAATAAGGTACTAGGAATTAATACTTCAGATAAAGACCAAGGATCCATTTATCTGAATTTCAGTCCTATCAATGTACTTAAGTATTTTAACATAAGAGATATATCACCTCCAATCTACTGTACTGAAACAGAGGTCATGATAAACATTCATAATGATTAAAAAAACCTAACATCCACCCAGTAATATATACCAAGCACTATGTTATATGTTTTACCTGCATTATTTAATTACCACAGTCACACATGATATACTATGTATACTGTTATGTACTTACTTAAAAGGTAAGAGAGTTGAGTCATGGAGAATTTAAGTAAGTCACCCAAGTGACAAAAGTCTTAAAATTGCAAGTCCTCCCTTTCTCCTAACTTCTTTGTTTTACCATTACTTTTCAGGTAAAATGTAAAAACACATTTATCTTTAAAATCCCTGTACCAGGGCGCCTGGGTGGCTCAGTGGGTTAAAGCCTCTGCCTTTGGCTCAGGTCATGATCCCAGGGTCCTGGGATCGAGGCCCACATCGGGCTCTCTGCTCAGCGAGGAGCCTGCTTCCTCCTCTCTCCTCTCTCTCTGCCTGCCTCTCTGCCTACTTGTAATCTCTATCTCTGTGTCAAATGAATAAATAAAAATCTTAAAAAATAAAATAAAATAAAATAAAATAAAATCCCTGTACCAAATCCAACAACAAATCTTACCAACTGTTTCTTTCAGAATATGTGCAATAATAGACAATAATACTACACACATCAAAACTCATTTCCATTTAATAATTAAATACAGCTTAAGCATCAAAATACATTTTTATTTAATAATCTGTAATTCACATTATATCCTCCAAAATAGTTACATGTGTGATAGCAATTCAGTTCAAGATGGTGAAGACTGGTTTAATTTCTCCATGAAGAGTCTAAATTCTTTGCAACCTAAATTTCATGACTCAACTAAAAAGTGTCATCTTTATAATGGTGCAGAATACCAGAATAATTTATTTATAGTTTCACCTTCTTGTGGAGATACACATTGTAGGGGTTTGCAGCAAATGCTTTCCATGTTAATTCATATTAGGTTATCAGTAAAAGTAAAGAGAAACCATGATGATGCAAACAAGTAGGCAAAATCAATAGTCAAAAAATATTCTTCTACTAAAATTTTAATAATCTCCAATCAATATTAAAAACCCAGGAAAATATATCTCAGTTCCTGGCATAGAGTAGTCATTAAGCTTTTGTTAAATGAATGGAACTGATTCTTTAATTGTATTAAAAATCTATTAATTGTTTCTGACATTAGATGTCCTATTTGGCAATTTTATGCTTATATCAAGGTAATGTTTATAAATGCTTTTGATTTCTAATAAACCAAACTGCAAATAAAAGTTACAGTTCTTATTTTTAAATCTATATAAAACAAAACCAGTTTATTGAGAACACTTGCTTTATTAAACATCAAAAAACTAAAAACACCTGACAAATTTACCCAGCATTGTTGAAAACTCATTCTTTTGTGACTATCAGAAAATCCCAGTCTCTACTGGCAATCCTGGAAAGCAGTGCCCTGCATACTACCCTATTCTTTCCACAAGTTCCCATTATGCCCAATGGACACTGAGTGAGAAATAAACTGTTACTCAATAAAGTGACCAAGATTTCTGGGTTTATCTGTTTAATAAGCTTTTCCCTAATATATTTCTTAAGTCAAAGGTCTTAATAGGCAACATCAGGCATTTGCATCCTTTAATCCACTATGTGGCACTTTTGTCAGAGAAAAACTAGTTTCACTGCTTTCTTTCATATTTTTTATATCATATTATACAATAGCCCCTATTGCTCCTTGGTACAGATATGGGTGGGGGGGCATGCAGGAATAATCGGGGTTTCACTTTTTAATAAAGTCTGCTGTACAATAATGCCAGAAGATCTGAAAGGTTCAACACTCTTTAGTAAAATCCTCCTAATGGAAATAGAGAAAAACAGAAAAGAAATATTTTAAAAAGCAAGTACATGAACTACAGGGATTTAAAAAAAAAAGGAAAGCATAGGAACTTAGGGAGAGATATTTCAATAATTTGATTTTAACCTTCATAAATTGGTCATTATGGAAAGGATTCTTAATGTGAAAAAGCAAGGAACTCATTAGGTATTCTCATTTAGCGAAAATTAAAAAGAATTCAATAAAAGTAACACAGTGTGATATAAGGTTATACTGTAAAGCAGGTTTCTAGTGACAAAGAAATATCCTCTGGTGGTAATCTAGTTGGCCAAATGCAAAAAGAGATAATACTGTCACTATTTTATAGCAATTTGAGGTTAATTGATCATAAAATTCAAGTCTTAAATACATATTTTAAAAGATGGTTTAGGCATATTAATCTTTTATTTCACTAAAGAATGTTACAAACCAGGGAATTGTGTTGAAATATAGAAACATATTATCTTAAAAAGTAATTTACCTCCTAATAATTGCTATTCCAGAAAATATCTTTCAAGGGTTTTAAAAATACCTTCCTAACACTTATGGATGTCTTTTTTTCTTACCAACTAAAATATTAAAAAAAAATAAATTGCCAACTTAGAATGCAATAAAAACTGCATATTTAAAAAATTATTTGTTTCAGTTATTAAGTTGGCAATGATGAAAAATCAACAAAGCCTGGTGGGTAAAGGTGGAAAAGCACTATGTTCATTGCCATAAACTGGTATAGTTTTTCTGAGGATTGTTAAAGCAAGAGTTAACTACACCTTGAGATGCATTGTCAATTAAAATGATTTCAAGGGCGAGAGACAGAAATCTATCACAAAATTATTGGGACTAAATAGATTTCATACTCCCTGCTATGAAATAAACTGTATTCCCCCAAAATTCCTATGCAGAAGCCCAACATCCAATGTGACTATATTTAGAGATAGGTAATTTAGGACATAATCAGGTTAAATTAAGTCATAAGAGTGGGACCCTGATCCAACAGGGTCAGCGTTCTATAAGAAGAGACCCCAGAGGACTCTCTAGCTCTTTTTCTTCCTTCCCTTTTTCTTTTTCTCTTTCTACCTTTCTTTCTTCCTTCATTTGTTTTCCTTCCTCCCTCCCTCTCTTCTTCCCTCCTTCCCTTCTTTTTCTCTCTTCCTTTCCCTACCTCCTTCCCACCTCCCCTCTCTCTCTTCTTCCAGTGAGCACAAACTGAGGAAAGGCCATGTGAGCATACAGCAAGAAAGCAGCCATCTGCAAGCCAAGTGGAAGCCTACATCAGAAAACAACCATACCAGCATCCTGAACTTGGATTTTCCAGCCTTCAAAATGGTGAGATAATGAATTTCTGTTGTTTAAGCCACTGGTCTATTGTATTTTGTTATGGCAGCATGAACAGAGGCAGATTTCAGTACCAGTAACTAGGTGCTAATGTATCAAAAACCTATACATGTGGAAGCAGCTTTGGAACTGAGTAATGGGTAGAGCCTGGGGAAATTTTGAGGAGCTAAAGAAAGCCTGGATTGCTATGAAGAGACTGTTTGAAGAAACAGGGATATTAAAGGCAATTCTGGTGAGAGCTCAGAAAGAATCAAGAACAGCTAGAGAAAAAGTCTCTTATCTTTTTAGATAATGCATAATCACAAACAGAATATTGATATGCATATGGATATTAAAAACCATTCCGGTGAAGTCTCAGATGTAAATGAGAAACAGGTTAATGGAAACTGTAAAAAAAAAAAAAAGGCCGTCCCTGTTATTTTTTTTAAGATTCATTTATTTAAGAGAAAGAGAGTGCAAGTGCACGCCCATGAGCAGGAGGTGGGGGAGAAGAGAGAGGAAGAGAGAATCTCCAGGAGACGCCCCACTGAGCGCAGAGCTCCACGTAAGTTAACCTGCATTCCCTGATAAAAATTAAATTGAGCATATTTTTGAGTTTTGTTAGTCACTTAGATATCTTCTTTTGTGAAGTGCCTGTCCAAGTCTCTCACCACTTTAGCAGGGAAGGGTTATAGTTTCAGACTGTTTTCACTGAGTTATATATTGTGAATATAAGACCTTTGTCCTTTAGGTAGGTTATAAATATTTTATACCGTGTGTAGCCTGACTTTTTTATAATACTAAAGATATCTTCTGATGACAAACATTTTTAGTTTTACTGTACTTTAATTTTATTGTAGTGCTTTGTGTATAATTTTCCCTATTCTAAAGTTACAAAGAAGAATTCCTATATAATCTTCTAGATATTTCATTGTCTTTCCTTTCCTCCTGGAATTTATTTTTATGTTTAGCATGAGTTAGGAGTCAAATGTTATTTTTCTACCATGTGCATGATTAATAGATCCAGCACCAAAACTTTGCTAACAAAACTTAATAGCCCACTTCCATCCCAGACCTCTCTACTGCTCCCTTCACTCCAGAATTCTCTCCTGCTACATTAACTTTCCTGAGGGACTGGGGTCTTATTTATATTCTATAGAGAATGTTGATACTTCCTATAGCAAAACTTTGTTTTAGCCATCTGTAGGCTGTGGTTACAATTCACCCAAAACGTTTTCAGTACTATTTGAGTCTTGACCTTCAGGTTCAGTCTGGGGTCTGGGCAGAGTTCTAACCATTAGCTCAGGTCTCAAATTCTTTGGTATGCTAATTAGGATCAGATCCTCACATGCGCACCTCAAGAGTGATCCCAGAAATTCATAAACAACTTTATGGGATGGCTTTCTCAGATCCTTTCTGGTTCACTGGGCTCCACTTTTCATCCTCTGTCCAGAAAGTGCCCACTTCCATGAATGGGTCACGTTCTTTGGTGGGAGGACAGAGAAAAGGAAAAAGCAATGGCATTTGTCTTTGCCCTCTTGTAACCACAGCTCTACGGTATGTAAAAGAAGATTCCCTTCCCTTGGAGATTTGGTTCTTGTAAATTCTCATTCCAGGCATGTTACTGCTGCAGGACTGCTTGGGTTTGGGGGCGGTGAGTGAATTAGGGAGAGAAAGAAAATGGGGGGTCTCCACTGCTCATTCTGAGCTTTAGGAGTTTCCTTTTCCTTGCCCTAACTCAGAACCAGGGGATATTTCCATGATGTTTCTTGTCTAGACCTCAGTAGTCACTCTCATGTTTCAGTCTGCATTACGTTTCAAGTCAGGGGATACCAGAGGAAAATGATGGTAAATTCCCAAAAGGGAATTCCTAAAAGGTTCAGTGGCACTTTGAGTTTGGGTCTTCCTTGATCTCCCTGCTGATACTTACTTTTCAGAATTATCAAATAGCTATCCACACATTTTATCCAGGTTTTATGGTTGAAATCGGTGGGAAATAAAAAGAGATGTATGTTTATTCAGTGTTGCCTAGAACTGGAAGGCCTATGGTAAATGAGCATTGCCTTCAATTTGAAGTCACTGGCTGCATTAGCCTTAACAAGACAGTCAGCCTTTCTTTTGAATCTGAAGCCAGGCAACGACTGGCTTCTCCTTTCCAGCTATGGACCTCCATAAGAGGGCATCTTCTTCCAAATACGGCTGTTTTATCTTCATTGAAACCTGTTGTTTAGTGTAGCCACCTTTGTTAATCATCTTAGCTAGATCTTCTGGATGATTTGCTGCAGCTCTCTATCATACTCAATGGTGACAGACTAAAAGCTCTTCCTCTAAAATAAGAAACAAGAGGGGAGCTTGGGTGGCTCAGTTGGTTAAGTTTCCGACTCTTGATTTCAGCTCAGGTAATGAACCTCAAGAGATCAAGTCCCACCTTGGGATGTCCACTCAGCAGAGAGTCTGCTTGAGGTTCTCTCCCTTTGCCCCTCTCCACACTTGCACACACATGCAAGCACGCACACTCTCTCCCCCCTCTCTCAAATAAATTAAAAAATCTTTAAAAGAATAAAATCAGAAACAAGATGCCTGCTTTTGCCACCTCTATTCAACATAGTAATGGAAGTCCTAAATAGAACTAACAAGAAAAAGAAATAAAAGGCACCTAAATTGGAAAAAAAGAAGTTATCTGTTTGCAAATGAAATTAACATATATGTAGAAAACTCTAAAAATTCTACATACACAAAAACTTAGAATTAATAAACAAATTCAGCAAAGTAGCAGGACACAAAGCTTACAAAAAACCAGTTGCATTTCTATACACTAACAATAAACAATCTAAAAAGAAATTAACTAAACACCTCCATTAACAAATGTATCAAAAAGGATAAAATATTTGGGAATTCACTTAACAAAGGAGCTGAAATTCCTGTACAATAAAAACTACAAAATATTGCTGAAAACAAATTAAAGACAAATAAATAGAAAGACAACTCATGTTCATGGATTTGAAGACTTAACACCATTATGATGTTGATACTATCCAAAGCAATCTACACATACAATTCCCATCAAAATCCCAACAATATTTTTTGGGTTTTTTGGTGGGTTTTTTTATTTGTTTGTTTGTTTTAGAAATAGAAAAATTCATCCTAAAATTCATATGGAACCTCAAAGACCCTAAAGAGCAAATAAATAAATACATAAAATAAAATAGTAAAATAAAAATAAAAATAAAATAAAATCTTGAAATAGGACAAAGTTGGAGGATTCATATGTCCTGATTTCAAAACTTACTACAAAACCATAATAATTAAAACAGTGTGCTACCGGCATAAAGATAAATATACAGAACCAATGGAATAGAATAAAAAGCTCAGAAATAAACCTTCACATATTAGATCAAATGATTTATGACAATGGTACCAAGAACATTCAATAAAGAGAGGATAGTCTTTTCAACAAATGGTGCTGGGAAAACTGGATATCCAATGCAAAAGAATAAAGTTAGACCCTTACCCAATACCATGCCAAAAAATTAACTCAAAATGGGTCAACAACTTAAACACAACAGCTAAAATGATAAAACTCTTAGAAGACGATATAGCCCAAAAGCTTTAAGACGTTGGTTTGGCAATTTCTTTGATATGATACCAAAGCACAGGCATAGAGAATTTATATACAAGGTGGTTAGAGTAACCTCTACATTGGATCTCTGGCCTGCAGGGTAAGATCTATCAGAATGAGAAAGCCCAAGTGGTAGCCTCTAAAACTACCCTCCATCTGGTTAATATGGTAACTTAAAAGCACTGTCATCCCAGTGGGAGACTGCAAGTACGTACCACCATTAAAATTCTAAAAGGTGCCAGGACAGCGGTACCTATTCTATCTCCATTTAATTTACCAGGCTTAACGTTTCAGATTCACATTGACTTCCTTTCCTCTTTCTATACCAGACAAAAACATTGATTTTTAATTTTTTTATTATGTTACTGTAGTCACCATACAGTACATCATCGGTTTTTAATGTAATGTTCCATGATTCATTGTTTGCATATAACCCAACATTTATTTTTAAAATAATTCCCTTCCAGTTTTCTAATCATTTACTATACCATACTATAGACTCTCACAACAACAAAATCCTTTAATTCTATATATGAAAGGATTGAGATTTTCACCTAACTATGAACTACTTATCATGGTAGAAAAAGCTAAGATCAGAGCCAGGCTATGCCTATAAATCATCTCCCTGTACTTGCCCAATCCTGTTTACCCCTGAACTATGCCCAATATAGAGGTAAAAACTGACAGTTTGTGAACCGGCCTCCATTGAATCATGGCTAAACACAAAAGCCAACACGTTCACCTTTTCTACATCAGTAACTCAGTTAGAAACAGCAACAGCAGTAATAGTGACCTGATTGAAGGATGTCCATAAATGCTGACTTGTTTAAAATTCTCTTTTAAAATTTAACAGTGGCTTTATTAAAAAAAAAACAAACTTTAAAATATTCCATCCATGT
Organism: Ailurus styani; assembly: GCA_002007465.1. NCBI lineage: Eukaryota > Metazoa > Chordata > Mammalia > Carnivora > Ailuridae > Ailurus > Ailurus styani. The sequence goes on from LNAC01000001.1 coordinate 14,561,557, forward strand.
GTTTTCTTAACAATGAGATAATTTTAAACTAATTTACATTTCCCTACTGAAAGAAATTTAAATGACAAAAAAGCACATCAAATATATTTTATCTCACACAACAGGTAGAATATTTTATTTCACTTTGTCCATGATGACAACATAATAAATAGGATCATCTCTACGACATGGTACACATTAACACTAGCTTTCTTTTACTTAATAAAAAAAGCTATTGAACTTAAATATGCATACAAATTCAAAAGCTTAAAATAAAGCCTTAAACATTTAATAATTTACATATATATTCAACTTTGTGAATTTTTATACAGAGTTGAACTTTTCAGTATATTTCCATCCACACTCTTCTGCATCAAAAAAGTTTTATTTTGATGCTTTAATAATGGTTGTTCGATTGTAACTTCTAATACTTTCCAAAAACATACCGTACCCTGATAAATAGCCCTAAAATCCATTTATACTCAGAAATATAAAGTCATAAAACATTAACTATATTTCAGATGTTTCCTCTTTTCATTTTTAAGGGACAAATTTAAAGTATGCACATGTTAGTGATAAATGTGTTCATAGCATTAAATTCTAGAAATCACAACTTTTAAAGGAACAGAGACAAACAAGACTGTTTTCAGGGTGAAGTGACCAATGTGACAAAGGCTTCGACAACCGAAGAGGATAAAGAGACAGGGAATATGTAAATTGGAAAAAAGAGTTAGAAAACTGAATAAATAGAGATGAGAGATGAGACCTGCTCTGCATTGGACCATATGGATGAATGAGAAGTGGTGTTATGGGGAGACAGATTTCATCTCAATTATAAAGAACAATTAGTTATCTGAAGATAGAAAATGCTATCTCAGGAGATGGTGCGATTTCGTCATTAAAGGCATTCGGGCATAAGCTAGATGAGGGATTGGGTAAATTATGTCCACAGGCAGAACTCAGCCCACCAGCTGTTTTTGTAATAAAGGTTTATTGGAACAGAGCCACTCCCATTTGTTTCCTTATTGGCTCTATCTGCTTTAATACTACAGAAGCAGGTTTGCATACATGCAACAGAGATGGTATCGCCAGCCCACAAATCCTGAAATATTTCCTATCTGGCCTTTTACAGAAAATGTTTGCTGACGCCTGTGGGGAAAGTATTAGGAATTCAAGTACTGTATGGGTATCTGGACAAGACAACCAATAATGGTTACTTTGGCATTTAAGAAAGTGCTTGGCATATCATCTATGTCAAGGACTGGGCTATACAGATGTCTTCACTTAGTATAAAGTAACCAAGCCAACCTGGTGAGTGGAGGCCAAAATTCATACTGTACTCTGTAAAGCTGTGTGCCATGATATAGGGCTATGTCTGCCAAAAGGAGACACACATTTGTCTAATTTGCATGAAGGCACCCAGCAGACCAGCACAACCTGTACATACAATAATCATATTAACAAAAATGACCTCTCTTCCTATCCAGATGATCTAAAATGCCATAACACAGATATCCTATCACTGACTCACTTCTCCCAATTCAATGTTTCTTTATTTACATCCCACGGAAATAATAGATGTTCCCTGAAAGGGTTTTCATGTTTTGAGAAATGCTACAAACTCTACCCTCTCTTTTAGAAAGATACATTGCAAATTAGCACATTAAAAACTCTAAGGTAAAAAGAAAACAAAAAACAAACAAACAAAAACTTGTAACATAGTAGTAGAAGTACTGTCACTTACAAGCAAACTAAGAGAGCCCATTTTCCTGAGTTTTTAATTATGGAAACTTTCTTATTAACTTACTGTTAATACCTCAGATAATAAGGTTCTAGGGATTGATGCTCTATTCAAAGTCATATTTGGCATTTCCAGACTAGAAGCTCACTGAGGACAATAAAAACATTCCTTACAGATTTTGAGTACATTGTGCTAAATGTGATAATTTCCTAACAAATAATTGAATTGATTTAACTCTATACCAAATCAATATAGTGGATATACTGCCAATTTAATTAATTAAGGCAGGCCTTAATTACTTATGCGACACAACACAAAGTTATCATCTTCTTTCCACTGACTCCATTAGCAATTAAATACTACAATAGCAAAATAATCTTGACAAGTATATTTCAAGTATGTTTCCTCAGCTCTGTGGTATATATTTAAGCATATAAAACCATTCAAGACACATCATTGCTATTTTAGGGTTAGAGATTTGATAAATTACCTAACAGGTTGAGAGACCATCATGAGAATATAGGTTTAATAAATTCAAAGTCAGTAAAAGCAAATTACCTGAAGAAGGTGACAAAAAACTGCACAAGATCCATGATTGTATTGTGTTGTGAGAATGCAATCTGAAAAATCAAAATAAAAGGAAGTTTGGAACTCAATATATGCTCTTTCTAATAACTGTGGTGATACTTCATGGCATTTATAAAACAGTATTTTGAAATCATCCAGAGACTTGGATCACTATATTATAAATCATATACGCTGAAATCAAAACGCCATTAGAAAAAAGTTAACAACCAACAATGATTACTTTAAATAGGCTATTACATTAAATGGTTTTAAAAAACTATCACAAAATTACTTTAAGAATGTGAAGTTTCATGTGCAATCCTATGACACGTTAAATGTGCCTAACTAAAACATGTAAATGAGTTTCTTCATTTAATAATGAAGACATTGTTTATTAATGCAACTCATAATTGCTTGTAAGCCAATAAATAATAAATTTCTACTCTATTAAGGAAACAGAGGATTTGTTCTTTCCCATATATTTTTGTCTAAAGAAGCTGCATGCAATTATTTTGTTATGCTCTACTCAAAAAATATGTCATCTTGTTTTAGAATTTCATGTTAATAAGAAATGAATTTTGAGAAATGAAACTAGCCAATAAGCTAAAGTTGTTCTACTTTCTGCTAACATAGAGATTATACTGTAACACGGTTCTGCAGTAAGTGCTATGTAGTACATTAGTCAACAGTTCAGTATCTGAAGAGAGAATTTCTGATTCTGAAATCACCTTTTCACTTAATAAGTGTAAATATTCTGGAATACTATTTAGCTTATATGTGTCTCAGTTGTTCCATATGTGAAAAGTAGTAATAAAAGTACCTACTTCATAATGTTAGAGGAAAGATCAACTAAATTAATAAAAATTCTTGTCATAATACCTGGCATATAGTAGTATAATATAATGAATATTATTATGCTTCTATATCATGTATAGTGGAGATGGTCAACATAAGTGAATTTTCCCAGACAGCTGAAGTTAAACCATTAAGGTATAGAATCTCTTTTTCCTTTAATAATTTTTTTATGAAAATGACCCAAAACCATGGAATTGAATTTCCACTTCCAGTACAAATAGACTTACAGGGATGAGAGGTATCTCTTCCCTTAAACTAGAAAACAATACAAAGTATATGAAAAAAAAAACAACTTTTAGACAGTGGACAAAGGTAGAGGAAGATATAATCCATGAGTAAAGGAAAACAAAAGAGATGAGCCTTACAATAATCCCAGTTTACAGTGCAAAGAAATAACACGAAGGAATTTAAATGGCCTTCCAGATAAGAAATATCAGGTTTTTCTTTAAAGATTTTATTTATTTATTTGCCAGAAAGAGAGAGCACAAGCAGGCAGAGTGGCAGGCAGAGGCAGAGGGAGAAGCAGGCTCCCTGCTGAGCAAGGAGCCCGATGGGGAGGCTCGATCCCAGGACCCTGAGATCAAGACCTGAGCTGAAGGCAGAGGCTTAACCCACTGAGCCACCCAGGTGCCCGAATATCAGTATTTTTTATACAAAATAAAGAATTATAGTCAGTTGAGAAGATGGTTTAATTTTTGGCATATACATGATAGCTTAAATATAGTGACATTCATTTCCAAAAAGCTTCTAAGCATTTGAAGAATTACAAAGCACTTGTACAGCGAGTAAGGAAAGATAATGGCTGTAGAAGATTGGTTATAGGTGAAAATGTCTTAAAAGATTTAAGAAAAAATATCTTTTTAAATGGAAAAAATACAAATGAATTTTCTCCCCAGGGGACTATCCATGAGATTATGTTAGAAACAGATCTTGCCCTTTCTGGGTCCACATAACTAAGTACTCTGGAACAAAAATCATGTTTTGAGACAACCAAAACACTGATATATATGAAAATATCCACAATTTCCTACATTTTCCCAAAGAATATCTGAATAAAGTAGTAGTTAAAAGGAAGGTCTGCCAGCTATAATCATGAACTAAAGCACTAAAACATTTTAAAACTTCAACTATATTCTCTAACTCAACCTATTAATATAAAAGAAAAAATGAACGTTCCATTAGAGATATAAATGATATTTTGACTCCAGCTTAAATGTAGAGAATAGTCTGGGATTCCAGTACCAGGGTGATGAGACACCTAGACTTTTCAAATTAACACATTTTCTAATTTGTCCAAAGACAGCTGAAGTTCTTCACAAATTAAGTTGCAATGTAATGCTTGAACATGAAGTAAAGTACCGTTTGCGGACTTTGACCAACTTTTGTTACACAGGATACTCTACTATCTTTCACAATGAGGAGCATAACGATGGGGTAAAAACTGATGCGGAGGGGTGTCTGTCAGAAACTACATCTGAAATACAAACTGCCTTGAAAATAGAAGCAAGTAATGCCCTAAAGTAACTAATCTGTTACCACAAATGCACTCAAGATTAAATGCAGATTTGGCATAACCAATCTCTGTACTCAGCATATCATCTGGATGCTTGAGCCTCAAGTTGAAAAGCATTCCATTTTGTTTGTTCAAAAGTAAAGTCAGCACTACAAGTGTTGTGAAAATCTTTCAAAACGTTTCTCCACCTGAGACTCTCTGTAGGAAGTTCCACAGGAGACAGCCCTGGAAAATACTATGTCAGACAGTTCATTCTCAGCCACCGGCTTACTAATCAGATTGGACTGATTTTAGAAATGGAAGGCAGATCCAAGGATGATTTGGTATCACTGGTGAACAAGCCCCAGCAGACACCAATTCAAGCAAATTCCCTCATATAAGGTGCCAATTTATTCACCCATCAAATAATTTCACTTCATATTTACTACATTCTGAATGCCATATCAAGTTCTTAGATGTATCAGTGAAAAATAATATCAAAATTCCTAACGGTGGTGGTGACAGCAGACAAAAACAGTCACAATAATAAATTAAGTAGTATGTTAGAACTTGGCAAGTGCTAATGGGGAAAGAAACATTAAAGTATCCTATTTTTTGGTAATATTGTATCAACTATAATTCTTAAAAGTATTGTATTTTCTATATTAATATATGTAAAGCAAGAATTTACTCCTTGGTGTCTAAAAGTATGCAGAAGTACTGAGAAGAGACAGGAGGAAATGTAGGGGTAGCAGAAAAATATGAAACATAGCATTAGGTTTAATGTATCTGGCTGTCCTCATTTTTTCTCTTTTTAGAACAGAATCCAGCAGCTCCAGGCCCTTTCCAATGAAACTGGAAGGCCCACAGGGAAAGGAATAAGAATACACAGAAGGAGAACCATTTTAAGAGATGTTGAGCGTTGGTCTTCACATGGTTGGCTGGCTCATTCTTATCCAGATCTCACCTCAAACTACACACTTCCCTAAAACCCTCTCTGAAGTAGATGCTGTCTTCCTTATCTTATATTCTTATGTGAACCTATTTCTTTTATACTTTAATCTGAAACTACCTTATTTTATTGGTTGATCATTAGTTAAAATGTCTTTCCACACTAGAATGTAAGCTCCAGGAGAACAGTAGCCTTGTTCATACTGCTCATAGCACTGTTCTAATACCTAGAACAGCATTTGGTACATAGTAAGCATTTAATAAAAGTTTACCGAATAAATGAATATAGTGAATAGCAAAATTTGGCATGAGAGTATTCTTGGGGCTTCATATACCCTTAAGAGCCATGAGAGGAAGTAGGTATAGATGTTATTCTGAAAAACATTTTTAATTTTATTTATTTGAATTTCTTTCATAAATCAGTAATCACATAGACAATAACTATCTGCTAATTACAGGTCATAATCTATTATTTTTCCTTATAAAATTGATATTTATTATGGAGTTCAGAAGTTATAGAAAATATGTTTCTTGTATAAAAATGTTTTTATTTCTTTTTAGTCAAAGAAAAATTTTATAAGATCTACCGTTTACTATTTTAGCTACAATATTTTGAAATCAGGGTATCAGAAATGATTTCTTAATATTTATTTTTACCTCAGCTTAATTTCAACAATAAACATTTTTTTTAAAGATTTTATTTATTTATTTCACAGAGGGAGAGAGATCACAAGGAGGCAGAGAGGCAGGCAGAGAGAGAAGGGGAAGCAGGCTCCCTGCTGAACAGAGAGCCCGATGCGGGCCTCGATCCCAGGACCCTGAGATCATGACCTGAGCGGAAAGCAGAGGCTTTAACCCACTGAGCCACCCAGGCGCCCTCAACAATAAACATTTTTAACCCTATTGGCTTCTAGAAATTTCTCTCAGTAGGTGAATTGCATCGGACTTCAATCTTCTCATCTAAAATAGGTGCCATTACCTGAAATGTTATTTTTTAAGCCAATGAAAAACAAGTAAGACTGCTTTTAAAAAAGTGATCATTTAGCCAATTTTATTTAGAAAACAGTGACTCAAATCAATAATAATAACAACATCATAACTTTGTAGTATCCCTGAGAGTATACTCCTAAGGATATAGAACATTTCTGACTCTAAAATCTGTAAGGATCTAATTGGAAAGATTTCTATTGGCTGATGCCATTGCTAGAACATGGCCCTTTAAAGATAATCAATACATTCCATTTTGGTTCTGTGGTCTTTCCCATGAAAAATATGAGAATTTCACTCAAGGTGCATTTAAAGTTAGTTTTAAACTTTAGCCAGCATAAATGCACCACTGAAATTGCTTTTTCTATAATGATGTTATTCAAGTTATCCCATAATTATTCAAGGAAAATTAATCAAAATCAAGAGACTAATTATAGTAAAATGGTAAAATGTCTTTTGTCTTTTTAAAAGATTTATTTATTTATTTACTTGACAGATAGAGAGAGAACACAAGTAGGCAGAGAGGCAGGCAGAGAGAGAGGAGGAAGCAAGCTCCCTGCCAAGCAGGGAGCCCGATGCGGGCCTCGATCCCAGGACCCTGAGATCATGACCTGAGCCGAAGGCAGAGGCTTTAATCCACTGAGCCACCCAGGTGCCCTAAAATTTCATAATATCCTAATTTCCTTCATGTTTTCAAAAAGCCCCCAAACAATTAAGTGACATGCTAAAAAACTGAGTTAGCTAAAACTATAATAACAGTGATGATGATAATATATTTTGACCATTTGATCTTACATGCAAATTAATATTGAAAACATTTCTAAAATCTAAAACCTGAATTTAAGATAGGCTATATTTTCATTAATTAATAATCAAAATGATCAACATTTTGAGTTTATGATTTGATGAAGAAAGCTGCTTTAAATGCCTTTGGATAGAGAAGTAGATTAATAGCTTGATATTTACCACAAAATGTCAGAATTTAAGAGAGAAAAAAATGTTAATTTGAAGGACAAATTGGTGTGTTTGTGCAAAATGTCAACCTGCCATAAATAAACTCCGCTATAATATGAGATAAACAAAAATGAAAATATAAAGGGATGTGCTGAAATCACCAAGTTCATCTAACAAACTGAAAGTAACAGAGAAGTTCTTCAAACCATTGTTTAGATCAGTCTTTCAAAATGATGACATAAAAGCATACTTACATAATGGAAGTTAGTCAGTCAACTATCAATATATCAAAGACAAGCTATGTTTCAGCCAAGCAAGTCAAGATCTTGGGAGTTTATTTATCCACTTTTTTAAATAAATAAAAGCAAACTGGGGCTTAAGTTAGCTATTACTGGATAAAATCAACCATGATAATCTATTCCAGATAAGCATAAAATTCCTATAGATAATTACCATGATGTTTATTAATATAATATGCATCATTCCTGATAAATAAATATTTCAAAACATAGAGCTAAATGGAAAATGAATGCTTTTTAAAAGAATAAAACCTATTTCTGGATAAAAAAAGTGAAATGAACATACCAGCCAATTCTGCATAAATATTACACAAATTTCTGATTATAAATTCTTGAATATTGTTTAAAAAATTTAATGGGTTTAATTCTTTTTAGAGCAAATAATTGCCTAATCTCCCTTATAACGTTCCTCCTGGTTTAATGTAAAAGCTTAACTGGTTTCCCTGTCTTCATCTCAGAACCCTCTGGTCACTCTTCACCCAGATGACAAAATGTTCTTTTTATTTTTTTATTTTTTATTTTTTTATTTATTTTTTATTTTTTTTTAAAGATTTTATTTATTCATTTGACACAGAGAGAGAGAGAGATTACAAGTAGGCAGAGAGGCAGGCAGAGAGAGGAGGAAGCAGGCTCCCCGCTGAGCAGAGAGCCCGACGTGGGCCTCGATCCCAGGACCCTGAGATCATGACCTGAGCCGAAGGCAGCGGCTTTAACCCACTGAGCCACCCAGGCACCCAACAAAATGTTCTTTTTAAAACTGAAAACTATTTCTCTAATTCCGCTTTCCACAATTCTACACTCCTTTGACAAATACCAATACGTCGTTATTAATCAAAGTTCATNGTTCTTTTTAAAACTGAAAACTATTTCTCTAATTCCGCTTTCCACAATTCTACACTCCTTTGACAAATACCAATACGTCGTTATTAATCAAAGTTCATAATGTATTCAGATATCCTTTTTTTTATTCCTGGATTCCATCCAGGATAACAAATAACATTTAGCCATTATGTCTCTTTAGGTCCTCTTGGCTATGACAATTTCTCAGGCTTTCTTTGTTTTATATTATTTTCACAGTTTTGAGGAGTAATAGTAAGGTATTTGGCCGAATGCACTTCAAGAGTGTTTGTGAAGTGTTTTTCTTATGATTTGATTCTTGTCTCCTTGTGATTAAAAAAAACTATCAGTAAAATAATACACAAGAAAACTTCTCTAAAGAACTTCTTGAAAAACCTTTAGCTAACATAATAACTAATGGTGAAGAAGGGAATGCTTTCCTTTTAAGATTGGCAACAAGGCAAGAATGTCTGCTTTTGAAACTTCTCAATACCTTACTGAAGCTCTTACTAGTGTAATAAAACAAGAAAAAAATAGAACTGGAAAGAAGAAATAAAACTGTATTTTCAGACAGCATAACTTTTAATCCCCAAAACCAATAATAAATAATAAATGAATTTAGTTACTTTGCAGAATACAAAGCTACAAAACTCTATTGCATTTCTATATACTAACAATGAACAATTGAAAAAACAAGTTAAAAAATACAATTTATAATAGTATCAAAAAACTATGAAATTATGTCTAATAAAATATGTGCAAATCACATATGTTGAATATTACAAAATACTAACAACAGAAATCAAATTAGACCTAGATAAATAGATATACTGTAGTCATGAATTACAAGGCTTAGTAGAATTAAGTCTCCCCAGACCGATAAATTCAATGCAATCGCAATCAAAATCCCAGAAGGATTTCTTGTAGAAGTTAAAAAAGGAAATTCTAGTATTTATTTGCAAAGGCAAAGAAAGCAGAATAGCCAAACAATTTTTGAAAAGAAGAACAAAACTGAAAGAGTCACAGTATATGATTCAAGACTTACAAAAAAGCTATCATAACCAAGGCAATGTGAACTGGTGAAAAGATAGACACATATCTAAATGGAGCAGAACAGAGAGCCTAGAAATCAATGTACACAAACAGAATCAATTGATTTTTGACAAAGGTTTGAGGACAATTCAATGAAGAAAGGATACTCTTATTTAATAAATGGTGCTGAAACTATTATACAACAAAATGCAAACAGTAAATATCAGCCCATATATTGAAACATATAAAAAAATTCAAAGTTAATTATAGGCCTTAATATAAAACATAAAATTATTTTAAGAATTATAAAATTTCAGGAGAAAAAATCTTTGTTACCTGGTTTAGGCTAGGATTTCTTAAATATAACATTAAAAACATGGTCCATTAAAAAAGAGAAACTGATAAATTGGACTTGATTAAAATTAAAAACTTCTGTTCTTTGAAAGAATGTTAACAGAATGAAAAAACAAGAAATAATCTGAGAGAAAATACTGCAACACACATCTTAAAAGGACTGTACCCAGAATATATAAAGAACTCTCTCAAAATAAAAACAAAAAACCTGGGCAAAGACTAGAACAGATACTTCACCAAAGAAAATACATGAATGCAAACTAAACACATGAAAAGATGGTTAACATCATTAGTCTTTAGGAAAAATCAAATTAAAAACAACAAATTACCATTCACATATCTTAGAATAGCTAAAATCAAAACAATAAGAAAATTGACAATATCAAGTACTATTGAAGATGGGAGCAACTAGAATGCTAATAGATTACTAGTGAAAATGCTAAATTGTACAACCATTTCAGTAAATAATTTGGCAGTTTCTTACAAAAGGAAACATGCAATTACTTTATGGCCTAGTTGTCCTACACATAGATATCAGGAGAATGTATACCCACAAAAAACCTGTATGTGAACATTTAGAGTGGTTTAATTAAAAATTGTCCCAAACTGGACAGAGTGCCATAATTTACCAACTAGTGAATGAATAAACAAATTATTATATATCCCTTCCATGGAATATACTCAATAATAAAAAAAGAATCAAATGTTTACTGAGATATCAACTTGAGTAATCTCAAATATATTATAAAGCAAATACATACTATATAATTCCATTATATAAAAATTATAGAGAGGCAAAGCTATAATAATAGAAAGTAGATCAGTTTTCTACTACGGTCTGGGTTAGTGAGAGATGATTAATAGCAATGGTATGCAAAGAAAGTTTTGTTGTTTTTTTTTAAAGATTTTATTTATTTATTTGACACAGAGAGAGATCAGATCACAAGTAGGGAGAGAGGCAGGCAGAGAGAGAGAGGAGGAAGCAGGTTCCCCGCTGAGCAGAGAGCCCATGCGGACCTAGATCCCAGGACGCTGAGATCATGACCTGAGCCGAAGGCAGAGGCTTTAACCCACTGAGCCACCCAGGCGCCCCGCAAAGAAAGTTTTTAGTTGATGAAACTTTTAACCTTGATTTTAATGGAGATTATATGATTATATATGATTGCTAGAATTCATAAAATTGTGCACTTAAAATGAATAAATTTAATTGTGTGTAGGGGGTGCCTGGGTGGCTCAGTCTCATAAGTAGTCAACTCTTGCTTTCGGCTCAGGTCATAGATCTCAGGGTTGTGACACTGAGCTCTGGTCAACTTGACGAATCTTCCTTCTTTGAACTCCAGAACATCCATACCTATTCACAACCAATCTTATATTGCAGCTATCATAAATTTTTCCATTTGTCTCTATAAGAATGTTTCTTAAGTATGATTATATATATTCCTCACATTTATAATTTCTGATTATATAATTGATATATTAGTTAAGTAATGAATAAAATTAATTAACAATTTCCAATACCACTTCTGAACTTATGCCAACCTAGGTTTAATGACAAAAGAATTGAAGCTTAAAAAATAGGAAAACATATTTGAAATATATATGAAAAATTTCTCAAGCTTATAAAAATTTGGAAAATAACAACAAATAAAACAACAACAACAATAATAATATTAACAGGAGGAGGAGAAAGAAAATAATATATCCTTTGGGATAATTTGAGAAAAAATTACACAAGGGCCTCTGTATCAGCACATTTGTATGAAAACACTTTTCAAACCACACACATAAGATAAAACTTCCTCTTTTACTTTAATATCTACATATCCAGGAGCTTTCCAACCTTATTTTGTGCTCAAATGACTCATCTTCTGTGTTCAAAAATGCTAATACACTTGTGATAAAAATTTACAGACATCAGCATTAGGATTCTGTTCTTTTCTATTTTGTTCTGTATAAGTTAACCATTATTGGTAAGGGGATGTACCTAGTCTACTATGGAAATTAGAACTGCAAATTGAAGAATGATTCCTAGCGCCATTCTCATAAAAAAAAATCAAATCTAAATTATGACATCAGTTTGCAGATTGACTTAATAGTAAATTACAAAATCCCATTTACTCAGAAACAGGTAATTTAGATTCAATCTAATTTAATTTAACTTAAGTGGTGATGTATAAGTGTTGATGAGTAGCACTATTGTAGGAGAATACAAAGTACTTCAGCTCAATGCACTCTTTCTGTTTTTCAAGTTATTAGCACTGCAGTTATAGCAGTAATTTTTTCCCTTTTTTTATTATCAAGATTCAATTGCATGGCATTACAAGTCATAAAGAATAAATGTTACCAAAATAAAATCTCACTTTAGGAACTGATGCAAATCAACTCAGTAGCATGATTACTAGCATTCCAAAAGAAAACAATCATGTTTAATTAATCGATTATTGATGTATTTATCATATAACATTGCTAACTATGTATCTCACAGTCACAGAATTTTTAAGGATATTTGAATGCTAAAGTGGTTGGAGATTTATAAAATAGTCTATTGAAGACAAGGAAAAAATTTAACACTAGACTGATTTACATTAAATGGATACAGCCTTCTTAAATATATAAATTGATCAAATAATATAGTAAGATGGCCAAATTAAAGTCTGAATAATTGTGTATAAATAGTCACATACTCAAAATTTCCTACTCTGGTAAATGATCTGCAGGAGAAATAATCATTTCCTTGATTTCTAGAATTCTACTAGTAAGTGTAAGATTTATGATGCTATTAAGAATTAAACTTTTATAATACATATAACTCAGAAACTCAGGAAGTAGAAGAAAAAAAATTGGTACAATACTTACAAAAAAGTAAAATAAAAATCCTCAACAAAGATGTTTCATTCCTCAAACACTTTCATAAACATTAAAAAAAAATCATTGAGCCAGTGGATTTTGGCAGAAACAATGCTTTCAGAATGAGAGACCATAATTTGTCCTTTAATTTAGCAATTATCAGAATCTTCACCCACAAGCAGTCTTAACACCACAAGGACTGCTTGTTTGTCATATAATTCACCTCTAGTGGTTTAGAGAGTTTTTCGTATTTTTTTTGTTTTGTTTTGTTTTTACTATTGAGTTGTATGAGTTCTTTTTTTTTTTTAATTTTATTTTTATTCTTTGCCCAAGGGGTACAGGTCTGTGAATCATCAGGCTTACATCTTTCACAGCATTCACCAAAGCACAAACCCTCCCCAATGTCCATAGCCCATCCACCCTATCCCTACCCTCCCATCCCCCCAGTAACCCTCAGTTTGTTTGGATGGAACTGGAGGGTATTATGCTGAGTGAAATGAGTCAATCAGAGAAAGACAATTATCATATGAGTTGTATGAGTTCTTGATATATTTTGGATATTAACCTCTTATCAGATACATGATTTGGAAATATGTTCCCCCAATCTGTAGGCTGCCTCTTTATCTTGCTGATGGTTTCTTTTGCAATACAGAAGCTTTTTCTTTGATTTGCAGGGGCCCTTGCTGTCAGCAAAGACACTCAGTTTTGAACAAATGTTTCAGATATGAAAGTGGCTATGAGAGTAGTTAATGTTCATACTTAACAACAACAATAAAATGATTAATTATCTGAGGTAAAGAATGTGTTAACTAACCTTATTTTGGTAAACATTTTTCAATATATACATGTATCAAAACATACAGTACACCTTAAATTTACACAGTTCTATGTCAGTTATATCTCAATAATATTGAGGAGAAAGCTAAAAAAATAAAACAGAACAATCCATTCTCTTTTTGTTTGCAAACAAGGTACAGCTACCTCCAGAATAATGTCCGTTGTTCTGTCCACCATTGTCCCTAACGTACTAATGGAATGGGATGACAGCCAGAAAAGAGGACATGAAATGGTTTGGTCAAAACAGAATGCCCCGTGTGACAAGGTGAAATCTAAGTTTAACTTATCTCATTTTCTAATCATATGAGAACATTTTAAAAATAAATATTTTTCACTGTTTTTGTCATTTAAATTCAACCCACAAAAAAAACTTTTCATAAATCAAACATATACCAATTACTACATTCTAATAATTAAGTGGTATAAAATTTTCATCATCTATTTAAAATCTTAAAAGTAAAATCTTATAGTGTAATTAGAATATTATTGAATCTTACAGCATTAGAGATAGTCAGAAAGCCACATATATCTTCTCTACAATATTATGACTATAATAAAGCCTTTACTCAGTTTTGGAAGTGGAATACTTACTATTAAGCTTGGCAAACCATTCCTTTGGACAACTTTATTCATTAGAAATTTTGCCTTAAACTGCATTATATTTCTCTGTAACATCTAACTGACTGACTTCAGTTCTACATTTGAGGGTTCCATAGAAATTCTACTCCACATAAAAGTTATAATTCATTAAATCTTCTTCATATGATATAATTTCAATCTATAGTTTACCTTTTCTGAATGTATCCCAGGTTGTCAATGTCCCTATTACAATGAGGCAACCAGAACTGGACGTCTTCTACAGCTTATAGTACAATAAAATCAAGCAAGTTTTTGTGAATAGATCATGGACTATATTTTTGGACATGTTAGTTTTTGAAATACCTATTATATATTCAAGCAGGCAGATCAAGAAGGTAGCTGGATATGCACATATCGTGTTTCTGAAAAAGGCCTGGGTTTAGGTGCAAATTTGGAAATAATAGTTTTCTAGTGACCTGAATGAAGATTACATCTTAGAAATTTTCAACATCCCTTCCATTGGAGTCATTTGGCCCTGGCCGTCCGTCATATGCAGTATTTTTCAGAATAGCCAATAGCCCTAGGTCCAAAAATTGGCCCAAGAATTTCAAACTTTCTTCAAGAGTATGTTTTAAACATATAAGAAAAATTATCAGCAATGTGAAAGGAGAATGAGAAAACTCCACTTAGGCTGAGCATTTCACAATGTATATAAATGTCCAATCACTATGTTGTACACCTAAAACTAATAGGATATGGAATGTCAACTATACTTCAATTATAAATGAATAAGTAAATAACATTTAGAAATAAAATAGATGAAATAAAATGTAGAATAGATGGATATATGAGTAGAACAAATTAGCATACTGGAAGACCAGATGGAGGAGGCAGAGGGAGAGAAAAAATAGAAAATTTAAAAGAAAGGCTAGGAGATATGGGAGAGAGATATAGAAATGTAAGCTGATATTAATATTATTATTATTAACATTATTATTAAGAATCTCATAACGGCAAAGAAAAAGGGACTGGAAGAAGCATTTGAAAGCACAATGGAGATATATTTCCTTAAATTAAAAAAAGATGAATGACTAAAAGTGTCACACCTAGACACATTAGAGTGAAATGAAAGAAAATCAAATATAAAACCAAAAATTGTGGGGCACCTAGGTGGCTCAGTCAGTTGGGCATCCGGTTCTTGATTTCGGCTCAGGTCATGATCTCAGGGTTGTGGGATGGGGCCCGGTGTTCAGCTCCGCGCTCAGCACAGAGTCTTCTTGTCCCTATCCCTCTGCTTCTTCCCCCACTCATGCTCTCTATCTCTCTAAAGTAAATAAATAAAATCTTTTAAAAATTCTTAAGGGAGAGGAGAGAGGAAGTTTCAGAAAGAGTGAATCAGTAATAAGAATTGGAACGACATGGTATTAATTTCAATATTTAAATCTGAGTGGACATCTTATTAATAAAATATATAGTTTATAATCTAGCAAGAAATTACAACTTCTTCACATTTGAAGGCCTTTTCAGTTTCGGATGATTGCTTTTAATGACAATCAAGTTTTTCAGTTAAATAATATTAATTATAGCTAACACTAAGCACTTATTATACATTTTGTATGACATGCATTATCTTTTTAACTTGTGAAACTATCCTAAGACAGTGTATTAGGCAGAACTGTAAGATGGCCCACAAGATTCCCAGTCCCTAATGTACATACCCTGTATATCCCTTCCCTTAAATCTGAAAATGATGGAAAAGTTCACTCCCTTGATTGGAAAAAAAAATGGTGGCTTTTCCCTACAGTTCTGACCTTTAGAAGTTCCATTTTTTTGTACTGTTGGCCAGAAGTAGAGGATTTCTTCTGCAACTCAATTTCTTTGAACCATAGTGCTCACTTCTGGGGCTGAGGCTGTCTTGAGTTCAGGTCAGTGAATTCCAGGGAGGAAAAATGGTAATCTCACCAGTTCAGTGGTTTTTAAATCCTAACATTCTTCTTTAATCTACCTATTAATGATTACTTTTCAGAAACCCCAAATAGCTAAACTTACACATTTGGTCCAGATAATTTTGCTTGTGTGCAGTGGGAGAAAAAAGTTGCTATGTATTTACCCCATCTGACATTTTCTTTGAAATAGGAATGCTTCCAAGGACTGGTCCAGTAAATTGCCTTTTATTAGTTTTTATTAAAAGTTCCATGTGTCCTTCAGAAGTATGTCAATTCTGCCATTGTATATTATGTTCTCTCTCCCTCATGTATAGGTACACACACAGCCATGTTATTGTGCGTGCGGATCTTTTATTTTAGGGTTATGATGCTAAGATACTTTATTCCTTTTATTCTATTAGCTAATAAGAGTTAAAAGTAGGATAAAATCTCTACAGCGAATTTGTCTACACAGACACACACACACAAACGCACATAAGCAAATGCCACAGACTTCATAGACATCTTTAAGTCATTAAAGAGGGAAATAGCAAGGTATTAAGGATAGTCCAAACAATGCAGAAATTGGAATTGCAGAAAAAGAAGTATTCGGGTTAAGAAAAAATTACATGGAAAGAAGCATTTATAGTGGCTAGAACACCTTAATATATTACTAATATAATATGAAATTTGTGATACCTTTTTATCAATAAAACTATAGGGGCTGTATAATGTCTACTAGGATGAAATCCTTTGTATTTCTATTGGAGTAAATTCATTCACACTACTGTTGGACAAGAACCTTCTGCAGTGCTATTATAAAACAAAACTCATTTACATCTCTGTTGGAGATGTATTTAGAGGTATAAATATCAATCATTTAAAAACGATGCATTACTCCAAATAATAGCAAATCAATCACAGTTCTACATTCTAGAATCAGATAACCCCTGGGGGAATCCACTATATAACACCTAGAATAATACCGATAAGTTAGACAACAATCACTTTGGCCTATTTCCAAGTTTTGTACAATCTTCCCCAATCATCTCCTTTCAAATCATAAGTAATCTCCAAAAAGTATTTTTGGTCCCCAAAGAGTTGATTTCATGGTGTTTTCACAGCAAGAATTGTTAATCAACATAATACGATCTCCCTGTAGGCTCATCAGCAAATCTAAAGCCCATTGTTATTAAGCCACTACTAAGTCAACAAAATTAATTTCTATAGATCAAAAAACAAAAAGTCTTCATCATCTATCTATTAGAAAACAGAATACTAAAAAATAATATTATAGCCCCTACAAATAACTCCACACTTTGAATTTTCTCATCAGTTCATAAAGTCCTGCATAATTATTAGTCCACTGGATTGTGGATCAGTATTGTTTCCACAGTAATGTGAAGCTACATATTGGACACATAAGGATTCAAGATTGTGTCATCTTCAGATCCAAGGATCTACCAACTCTTTATCATTACCAAACAACCCTCTTCAGCTCTGGTAATGCATCTTGCTATAAACTTTACTTTGTGTGATCAATAGAGCTTTCTTTTTATTAGGTTTACATAGAATATTTGGGGCATACTTTTACTTTCAACCATTTGAATCATTATTTTTTTTAAAGATTTTATTTATTTGACAGAGAGAGAGAGAAAGAGAGCACAAACAGGGGAGCAGCAGAGGGAGAAGGAGAAGCAGGCTCTCTGCTGAGCATGGAGCCCGATGCGGCTCTATCCCAGGACCCTGAGATCATGATCCAAGCAAAAGGCAGGCACTTAACTGACTGAAACACCCAAGCACCCCTGAATCATCGTATTTAAAATATGTCTCTCTTAAGTAGTTTTTTTTCAATCCTATATAACACTTAGGCTTTTATTTGGTGTACATCGTCCATTGAAACTTAATGTGATTACTAATATAGTTGAGTTTAGACTTATGATCTTACTGTTTACATTTATTTGAACCACCTTTGTTATGTACCTCTTGTTCTCTTTTCATACTCTCTTGTGAGCTCATGAAATATTTTTATTAGTCAATTTAACTCCTTGATCAAGTTATTAGTTCACTCTATCTTTTATTCTTCTTTAGATTTACCCTAGAAATTATAAAAATTAAAAACTCTTAAGATTTGCTACCTTTTACAATTTCACTGGCATTATAACTTAGACTACATTAGCTCTATTGACCCCATTGCTTTTTGCATTATTGTTGTTGTGATTTTTTTTTTCCTACACATATTTTAAACTTCATGAGCAGGGGTGCCTGGGTAGCTCCCACTTAGTTAAGTGTCTGCCTTTGGCTCAAGTCATGATCCCAGGATCCTGGGATCAAGCCCCAGGGCTCCCTGCTCAGCCAAGAGTCTGTTTCTCCTTCTCCCTTTGCTCCTTCTCCCACTCATGTGCTCTCTTTCTCTCTCAAATAAATAAATAAAATCTTTTAAAAAAATAAACTTCATGAGCTATTTTTTAAATTTATTTTGTAAAGATTTATTTATTTGAGAGAGAGAGAGAGAGCATGGGGGGGGAGGGGCAGAGAGAGAGGGAGAAAGAGTATCCTCAAGCAGACTCCCCACTGTGCTCAGGGCACCAGACGTGGAGTTCAATCCCAGGACCCTGAGATCAGGACCTGAACTGAAACCAAGAGTCAGCTGCTTAACTGACTGAGCCACTCAGGCGCCCCAAGCTATTTTTTCGATTCAGTATTCATTTAAGTTTGCCTATTCTGTTATTCTTCACTTACTATCATATTTATATATTTATATCTGAGATCATTTTCCTTTGGCCTAAGCACCACTATGTGGTACTTCTTTTGGCACCAACCTACTGTGAGAAAAATCCTTCAGATTTTCACTGAAAATACCTTTTTTTTTTACCTTGAATTGGAAAATATTTTTGTTGTTTATAACTAGCAGATATTTTCGTTTAGCACGTTAAGATGTCATTCATTTTCTCCTGGCTAATGGTTTCTCTTGAGAAGTCACCTATCAGCACTGGGGCAATTAGACTGGCCTGACCATGAACTTCTCACAGAGATGGGAGGAGCAAGTGGAAATACACAATCCTCTTAAATTCTAGGCTTAAAACTCACATACCCTACCTCAGCCTCATTAATTAACAAAAGTAGGACAACTGTCTAAACCCAAAGCCGATGATGAGAAAATATACTCTACAACTTTAATGCAAGAAACTGTAAAATCACACAAAACAAAAAAGGTGTGATTACCAGAAAAAGTGAAGAATCTTGGACAATAATGCAATCTACCACAACTACATTCTAATTTCTCTTTTCCTCTTGTCTAATCTGTGAAACCCATATATGGAGAAACTAATTCTGCTGATTTTATTTTTAATCTTTTTATCCATTTGATACTTATTAGAGATTATATTTCTTTAATGACATTTGCATTTTAGTTAACCTTTTTTCCTGAAGATATTAATCACAGATATTGTAAAATTGATAAAATCCCGTTTTAACATGGGGATCTCTTTCTGTAGTCTTTTCTTTTTCCTCTTGGATTTCTTTTTTTTTTTTTTTNATCTTTTATTCCCATTCCTCCTAAGGACTGGGAACTTTTAATCCTTTACTTGACACTGTTTCAAAAATGGCAGGTGTTAGTGGATATTAATTTCTTTCAGAANGGATTTCATCTTTTATTCCCATTCCTCCTAAGGACTGGGAACTTTTAATCCTTTACTTGACACTGTTTCAAAAATGGCAGGTGTTAGTGGATATTAATTTCTTTCAGAAAGATTCTTCTATTTTTCAGAAAAGTAAAGAAGGACTGATCACCTTGATCAAATCAGGGAATGAAATAACTTGAGGCTATCTGCTGTGACCTTACTTACAGAACACAGCCCTTAAGGAGACACAATTGAAAGCTTAGAGCATCTGCCAGTGTCTCTTCTCCTTGGCAGTAAGAAGATTGGATTTGTGAGCCAATTTTCATCTCCCTAGCACCATGAGTAGCAGGCGCTATTTGGGTATTACCCATATCCCTTCAGAATTCATATTCCAGGGTACAATAGGATCTTCATACCAGGTAAATGTATTTGTAATTGAAAGCTTTTTCTGGCCATGGAATTATGTTCAGATCATGTATACACATGACATACCCATGGCAAAAAGGTACAGAAAATTGTGGTGTAAAATACCATTAACTCTTACTCATAGAAAAGTGAACCAAAATCCTAATAGATGTTTACATTTGTTTCAGCTTTCCCTTTTTGAAACATCAACTCCTTGATCTTCGTGCAGAATAATTTTTAAATGAAAATTTTGTTGACATAATTATAGATTCACATGTTATAAGAATACAAAGACAGCCCTTCTACACTTTGCCCAGTTTACCCCAAAAGTACTATTTTGCAAACTATGATATAATACTCCAGAGATTAACATTTATCTTACCCATATTTCCCTAATTATACTTGTATTCATTTATGTGTGTATTTTATCTCATATGTAGGTTCATATATACATCCAGCACCAGTCAACGTACTGAATAGTTCCAATACTAACGAGGATTTCTGGTGATGTCATGTAAAGTTTACATCTACCTCTCTCCTATTCCTGCTTCACCTCACTCACCATTCAGCATCATTAACTTGTTCTCCATTTCTAAAATTATATCATTTTAAAACGTTAACTAAATGGTATCATACAATGTGTTACATGCTGAGACTGGCTTTTTAGTCATAATTTCTAAAAGATTCACCTAAAGTATTACATGAGTCAATAGTTTGTTCCTTTTTATTGCTGAGAAGTATTACATGGTATGTATGTACCACAGTTTGCTTGACTATTCCACTGCTAAAAGATGATTACAGTTTTTGGCTATTACAGATAAAGGTGTTATGAATATTTATATACGGATGTGTAAACACAAGTTTTCGCTTCTCTGGGATAAATGTCCAAGAATAAAATGGTTGTAGTATGATAATTTCACATTAAGTTTTATAAGACACTAGTGCATTATCTTCCTGAGTAGCTCTACCATCTTATATTGCTGTAAGAAATGTGAGTGATCTAGTTTCTCCATATGCTTGAGTGCATTTAATACATTAGTATTTACCCATTTGATTAAGTGTGTAGTGATATTTAATTACGGTTTTTACTCTTCATTTCCCTGATAGTTAATTATTTTGAACCCCTTTTAATATGCTCACTTGGTAATTTCAGATCATTGTTTCATGTCTTTGTGAATTTTCTAATCACCATATTTGGTTTCTTTAAGGCCAGGTATTAAGAGTTCTTCATATATTTTATATACTACTCTTTTCTTGGAAATGTGTTTTATTAATATTTTCTCCAAGTGTATAGTTTGTATTCTAATTTGATATGGGCTCTTCAAAGGCAAGTTTATAATACTGATGAACTCTAATTTATCATATTTTCCTTTAACAAGTTAGGCCTTTGGTGTCAAGCCTAAGAATCCTTTGCTCAGCCCTACATTCTGAAGATTTTTCTCTTATTTTTTCTAGAATTTTCATAGGTTTAAGTTTACATTTTAGTATATGATTCATTTAGAGTTGAATTTTGTACAAGGTATAAGGTTTAGGTTCCAGTTAATTTTTTGCCTCCAATTGTTTCAGTTATCATTTGCTGAAAAAACTATCCTCTCCACTGAGATACTTTTGTCCCTTTGTAAAAAAGTCAGTCGAATGTATTTTTATGGATCTATTTCTGGGTTCTCCATTCTGTTCCAATGAACTATATGTCTGTTTTTCCACCAATCCGATACTCTCTTGATTGCAGTACTTACAAGTAAGACAATATAAAAAAGAGTAATTTTTCCCGCTTTAGTTTTCTCTGCCAAATTGTATTAGCTATTCTAGGGCCTGTTGTTTTCCATATAAATTTTAGCATAAGTTTGCCTGTATCTACAAAATGTCTTCCTGGGCTACTGATAGGAATTGCTTTGCACCTATAGGTGAATGTGGAAAGAACTGGTGTAGTTCTTTATGAAGAGTCTTTCAATCCATAAATATAGTCTGTCTCTCCATTTATTTAGGTCTTTCTAATATCTTTCATCATCATTTTACAATATTCAGCATGTAGATCCTGTATATGTTTTATTAAATGTACACTTAATTTCATTTTCTTTCATTTTCTTTAGAGCAACTCTAAATACTACCATGTTAATTTCAATTTCCACATGTTCACTGACAGTGTTCAGATATATACTATTAAAATGTTCTCTTTATCAAGTTGAAAAATTCCCCTCTACTCCTAAATTGCTGAGATTTCTTTTTTTTCTTTTTTCAGGTTCTTTTCTTTAAGAGCAACATGTTACAACATAGGCCAGCAGGTTCAGAGAGAACAAGGGAAAAANTCTGCCTACTTGCACTCTCTCTCTCTGTCAAATAAATAAATAAAAATCTTTAAAAAAAAAAAAAAAGTTCTCTTTATCAAGTTGAAAAATTCCCCTCTACTCCTAAATTGCTGAGATTTCTTTTTTTTCTTTTTTCAGGTTCTTTTCTTTAAGAGCAACATGTTACAACACAGGCCAGCAGGTTCAGAGAGAACAAGGGAAAAAGAGATCATGAAAGCTTAGCTGGGGTTGAGGAAAAAAACAACTAGCCCCAAAACTACTCAGGCCTAAATTTAACTGGATCAGAAATGTGGAGCAACTTATGCCCTGGGGCACTGTTGCACACAACACAGCAATCAGTGGCACATTAGTACAGACGAACACATTGTCATACCGTGTGTAGGAGAGATCTTAACAGAGAGTTCAGGGAGTAAGACACTCAAAGAGAAAAATGAAAAAACCACTGTTATCTCATGGTGACTGTGCCCATGCCTTTGGAGAATCAACGGACTTCCCACTGCAGAATAAACAGACTTCACTAAAGTAGTCTTGCCAAGTCAAATAAACAAGCAAACAACAAAGGAAAATCAGTAACCAAGCTGGAATAATAAATATCCTAATATGTACAGTTTTCAACAAAAACAACAATAAAATACAAAACATGCAAAGAAACAGAAAAGCATAACCCAGCCACAGAATTTAAAAAAAAAAAGGGTGACAAAAACTGTGAGAGGGCTCAGATATTGGATTTAATGAAAACATCAAAGCTATTATAAATATATTCAAAGAGCTAAAGGAAGCCATGATGAAAGAAAAAAAAAGATGTGATAACAATCTTTCAGGAAATAAAGACTAAGAATAGAAATTTTAAAGAATCAAGTGGAAATTCTGAAGTTAAAAATAAAATAATTGAAATGAAAATTTCACGATCAAAACTCAACAGATTTGACCTTAAGGAAGAGTTCTCAAACATGCAGCTCAAAAGATACTGTGCAATCCTAAGTACAAAGAGAAAAAAAAAATGAAGGAAAATGAACAGAACCTCAGAAAAATGTGGAATAGTAAGTACACCAACACAAGTACACCAGTGTTACCACATAAACAGGAGAAAGTAGCAGAAAAATATTTGAAGAATAATGGCTGAAAACTCCCCAAATTTGATGAAATTCATTAATCTATATATCCAAGAAGTTCAATAAACTCTATGTAGGATAAACACAAAGAGAATCTCAACAGGAAATATTAAATTAAAAGTTTTGAAAGACAGAGACAAAAATCTTGAAAGCAGCAAGAGAAAAATGAGTTAAAATATGCAAAGGATCTCAATGAGGTTTGTATCTGATTTCATATCCAAAACAATGAAGGCCAGAAGGCAGTGGGATGTCAAGTTCAGAATACTTAAAAGAAAAAAATTGCATATCTAGTCAACTATTTTTTTTAACAGAGGCAAAATAGACATTCCATATCCCTGAAAACTTAAGAGAATATGTTGCTAGCAGACTCACCTTACAAGAAATACTAAAATAATTTCATCAGGGTGAAAGAAATTGACCCCAGCTGGCAATTCAAATGAAAAAATAAAAAGCACCAGTAAAGGTAATTATGTAAGTAGGTATGTATAAAATATAGATGCATATTTCTTCTTTCTTCTCTTAAATGATTTAAAAAGCAATTGTATAAAACTATGTATATAACTATAATGTTAGGCCTGCAACATATAGAAATGTAATTTACTTGACAATAAAAGCAAATGGAAGAAAATGTGCATTGGAGTAAGAAAATGATATCAGATCATAACTCAAATCCATAAGAACAAATGAAGAAAACCAGAAATTACAGATAAGAATATTAAACAAGAAACTCTATAAACATACGGTTGTTCTCCTTTCATTTCTCGGCTTTAACAGACATAAAATTATATTAAGTAATTTTAACAGTATATTGGGTTTGTAACATATATGGATGATATAATATTTAATAATTATAGAACAAAAGGAGGGACTATGGACTGGAACCATCTAAAAGTACAACTTCTATACTCACTGGAATTAAGTTAGTTTAAATCTAAAGTAGATTCTGGTAAGTTAATATATAAATGGTAAGCCCTAAAATAACCACTTGAAAATTAAAAAAAATTACTGAAAAACAGTTAAAGGAATTAAAATGTTACACTAGAAAATACTCATGCAAAAGAAAGCAGTACAGAAAAACAGGAACAAAAATGATATGAGACATACAAGAAACAATAAATGAAATGGTAGACATAAATTCAACTATATCAGAGCCTTCAATATCCGTGGACTAAAAATCCAATTGAAAGGCAGAAATTGGGACACCTGGGTGGCTCAGTTCATTAAGCAGCTGCCTTTGGCTCAGGTCATGATCCCAGGGTCCTGGGATAGAGTCCCACATTGGGCTCCTTGCTTGGCAGGGAGCCTGTTTCTCCCTCTGCCTGCCACTCTGACTGCTTGTGTTCTCTCTCTCTCTCTCTCTCTCTCTCTCTCTCTCTCTCTCTCTTTCTCTCTCTCTCTCTCTGACAAATAAATAAATAAAATCTTCAAAAAGAAAAGAAAAGAAAAGAAAGGCAGAGATTGTGAGGTTGGATTTAAAAAACAAAAACAAAACAAACCCAGACTCCAACTATATGCTGTCTACAAGAGCCACAGCCTAGATTGGAAAATACAAAAGGTTGACAGTAAAAAAAAAAAAAAAAGAGAGAGAGAGAGACAGAGAAAGAAAGAAATGATATATCATGCAAAAAGCAATCATAAGGAAGCCAAATGGATATACTATATAATAGACAGCAAAAAATAATATCCTGTTATATGACTTACTAAAGAGAGAAACTTCTGTGTGGGAAAAATATTCCAAGAATTATTTTACATACCATACAATGCATTCTAAATCACTGTAACACATCTCTTTTGACACCGGTCTCCATTATAATCAAATACTATTATATGAAATACAGAACAGATACTTCCCAAATTTCAATTTGATAGAGACTTTCATGATGGTATTCCCAAAATCAGAACAAAGGTGAAAGTACACCAGAGACTTCATAATCTTCAATGTTCTAGTTTGAAGGAAAGGCTGTCAAAAGAATCCTTCGTTAAATATTTAATAAAAATAGGCTACAGTAAGTGTGATGGCTTGGATTAGTATTCAGCAAATATGTACTCTCTTTTCCCTTGAGTGGAATATATTTTCCAACTCCTGTGTATCGGGCACAGCCATCTGACTTGCTTTGGTCTGTGTAGTATATGGATGGAGATTTAAATGTTTTTGCACTGTCTTGTCTTTTATGATTCACTATTAGGAGACCGTTTCCTGGGTACCACTACCTCTTTGTCTGGGCACCAGAATTGATCATACATAGAGCAGACACAAACCCAAGCCATAGGGTTAAACTAAGCCTGGCTCACCTGCAGCTTGAATCAGAGCCATCCAATGGAGCTACACCTAAATCAAATGAACTGCAATGGACCTACAGACTCAGAAGCATAAGAAAAAATGAATATTACAAGCTCAAAAAGAAAGAGAAGTAAAAAGTGAAAAGGAAAAAAGCATAAGAAAGAGCACAGATTAAATCCCAGAGGAGAGAAAAAGCATAATACTTTGAAAGAATTGAAGGAAGTATAGTATTACTAGATTGTGGAGCTCAGAGGAAAGTGTGCTAAGAAATGTGGCTAAACAAATCTAGGTGACTAGATTTTGTAGCACCATATAAGCCATTTTAAGCAGTTTGAGGTTGATCATAGGGTTACGAGATGCCTTTGAAGGTTTTAAGAAGTAGGTATAAACTAATTTAATTTGCGTATTAGAAACATAATACTGTTTACAGGGTGAAGAAATCATTGAACAGCAATATTTAGGATAAGAGAATAGATGCTGCTGCAGGAGCCCAGGAAGGGTATGAGAGTACCTCGGCAGTAGGTGCTTGGGGGGGGGGGAAGGATTAACGAGACATTTAAAAGAAAAAAATGAAATACTATTGGTGCAATGAGTTGAATGTGTGGTACGTGCCAGTCCACTAAAGAATAGATTGTCAAAACCCAAGTCTGTGGCTCAAGCAAAAAGGTGTGGGTGTCTGAGACAAGCAGCAATGGATAAGAAAACATATGAGACATATTGGAACATATAAGCAAGGCCTGAAGTAGTAATACTGATTTATAAATAATCTACACATAAGTGACTCTTGAAGCCATATAGCAAATGAAACCAAAACAGAAAGTTTATTGTCTAAGGGAAGAATATCTAAAATGTAGACCCAAGGAATATAGGATTTTAAAGGATGACAGAAGGAAACAATTTAAAAGTAAATAAAACTTGGTTTAGAAAGGAGGAAGAAAAAGTAGGAGAATGTGGTGGCATGGAAACCAAGAGGAAGGAGAGTTTAAAAACAGGATCTAATAATGCTGTTGGTTAGGTCAATTAGATTGAAGCAAGAAACTGAAAAGTCAGTGTCTGTAAGTTGTCTATGGCCTATGCATTAGTAGTTTCAAGGGAGCAATATGGGTAGAAATCAGACTAAGGCAGAAGGAGAAATATATTGCTAATTACAAACTGACAATGTGGATAGCAATTATATATTTCCTAATACGTAGTATAGTGCGCTTCATCATACTAAGCATGCAATTAACATTTACTGACTTGAATAAAGTAAAGAAAGAAAAAGAAACACTTGATTATTTTTTCTTTAAATTTTATTTAAATTCCAGTTCGTTAATATACAGTGTTAATACTAGTTTTAGGTATAGAATTTAGTGATTCAACACTTCCATACAACACCTGGTGCTCATCACGAAAAGTGCCCTCCTTAATCCCCATCACCTATTTCACCCATCCCCTCCCCTGCAACTCCCCTCTGATAACCATATCTTTGTTCTCTATAGTTAAGAGTCTGTTGCTTGGTTTTCCTCTCTTTTGAAAAACAGACATTTTAACTCAGAAATACTCCTAGAAAAAAATTTCCTCTCTTTGAGTGGGCATTTTGAAATGCTTTTGATTATTTAGAAAGATCTATCAAATTGTGTGCAAAGTAACAGGACATTTCTTAAGGAGGAACATCCTCCTTTGGGATATATCAATATTGGTCTTGAAAATGATAGTCTTATTATTTTGGTTGTCGATTCAGAATGCAGAAAATTTCTTATACAAATGTCAAATTTAAAAAAATAAACACAACTTAGATTTAATTTTCAGAAAAATTCTCTCTAGTCCAACACTTCAGCCACATGATTGTCAGAATTTTCTTTCTAAAATGCACATTTCAGGGGAGTCTGGGTGGCTCAGTCAGTTAAGCATCTGACTCTTGGTTTCAAGGTTTCAGCTCAGGTCATAATCTCAAGAGCAGTGACATCAAGCCCTGCATCAGGCTCTGCACTTAGTGTGGAGTCTGCTTGAGATTCTCTCTCTTCCTCTGCCCCTCCCCCCACTGTGGGTGCTTTCTCTCTATATATAATAAATAAATAAATCTTTAAAAAAATAAAATGCACATTTCATTATTAACTCTACAAATACTTCATCATTTTGTTCCAGGAAAATGTTCCAGCCACATTTCCTCTTCTTTCAGCCATACTTGTATAGTCCCATACCACCACCGTGATCACCCTGTGCTTTTCTATCATACAACCTCTTTTCTGACTATTAAAAATCAATTTCCTCCCTGATGAAAATTATTTAGTCCTAACTTTGAAAATCCATTCTTCTTATCTAGAATTCCCGCTCATGTATCAGGTCCCTTTTCTGAACTCCTACTTATCCTTCAAAATCTTGCTTTAGTCTAACTCTTTCTAAGAACCTTTCCTGAGTCAATATTACCTCTTAACAATCACAGAGATGGACTAGAACTTTCCAAGTCATAAATAACTTTCACATCATATGAGTGACAGCAAATGGCTCAAAGAACATCTCATGACTTAAACAAAACCAAAATATGTCCCTGAGACTCTATATAAAGACATTAAGTGGGACTCTTTTCCTTTTCCTCTCTGGGAGCACTAAATTTGGATGCTAAAAGTGCAACTAAAATAGAATACAATATAGTCGACATACATTGTGAAAGTCAGTTAATTCAGCAATTATTTATATAGCACAGTTAAAGAATGTCAAGAGATGAAGTTTTATATAGTACTGTGTCATCTGCAAATAGTTAAAATTATACTTCTTCCTTGCCAATCTAGATCCCTTTTATTTCTTTCTGCTGTCTAATTACTGTGGCTAGGACTTTCAGTACCATGTTGAATAAAAGTGATGAGAGTGGACATTCTTGCTTGCACCCAACTTAGGGGAAAAGCTCTCAGTTCTTCCCCATTAAGGATGATGTTAGCTGTAGGTTTTTCATATGTGGCCTTTATTATGTTGAGGTATGTTCCTTCTAAACCTTTGTTGAGAGTTTTTATCATGAATGGATGTTAAGGGATGCAGATTTAGGTAAGATGGTCAGAGGAGGTATAGTTGGATTCTTGAAGTCCCCAAAGGCATTTCCTCTGGATGCCCCATTTTCTAAACCTATCTAATTTAAAGTCGGATATCTTTGTTTACAACAAAGAATGCTTACTAATATATTTTGTGAACTACATGAGGGTAGAGACT
This sequence comes from Ailurus styani, assembly GCA_002007465.1. Lineage (NCBI taxonomy): Eukaryota > Metazoa > Chordata > Mammalia > Carnivora > Ailuridae > Ailurus > Ailurus styani. The sequence goes on from LNAC01000001.1 coordinate 14,590,703, forward strand.
ACTTTGTATTCAATTTTATATGCTAGAAAAATTTCTTGCATATGATTGAAACAATAATTGCTTGAAAGTGTAGACTAAATTTTATAAAAATGTTCAATATCTGCCATTTCTATAAGAAGCACTACTTTATATTAGCCTTTGACTGACAAGATATGGAAGATCCTAAGTAAGCAGCAATCATTACTATGTCTTTTTATTTTGTTCATTATTTGTAGAAATGCACAAAGTTCTATTACCATTTCATCTTATTAATAGTAAATTCATCTTATTAAATTTCATCTTATTAATAACAAGATTAGACCCAAGTTGGATCAAGCCAAATGAAGTATTTTTCTACTTTCCTGCATATCAGTAAAAAATTCTCCTTATTCAAATATTACCTTTTAAATTGATCTGTTCAATCTAGTCAAATACATATGGAAACATTACAACTGAAAGTGCTCAAAAGAATTGTGATGGAAAAAATGAAGTACCACATAAAATTATAAAAATACTATTGATATTAATACACATAAAATTGATGTGAAATATTTGGCTTATCAAAAGGGCATGATAAAAAGGTATTTTGTTATGCAAACAACAAATAATTAAATATTAAATTCTTCATACATCTTTTATGTTATAGCATGTAAGAATACAAAGAATTAAATTACACATAGAAAGGCTAAACTAACCTGAAGCACTTCTTTTCAACTATATTCACAATGTTCTCTCCCTGTGTAGCAAATCTACTGAAACAAATGTTAAAGTAAATTAAGTAAAAATGATCATAAAAGTTAAGTGTTAATTTATCTCAAAAATAATAGAAATACCCTAGATAAAATTTTGTGAAAAGAAAACAATGATACTTATTTTTGAATGTTTCTTGGTATCTCCTGGTCTGATGGATATTTTTCAATAGGAATTAGGCTTTTTGTACTTTTTTTTCAGTCACTTTTCAAAATAACTGCTTCCACAGAGTGTAGTTTGTAAATATTTATGAAAAATTTCATCTATGGGCTATAAATTCTCTCATAACTTGCAGCTTGGAATCCACAACAGTATGTGCTTATGAAATCTAAAATACATAGACATATGTCTACAACCTGACTACCATTTATCCACAAATTACTTGGAAGCTGAAGTTTAAGTTACTAAGAAAAATATTACAAGTAAAAACATAAAACCACATATATAGTAACTATATATGTGTTCACTCATTTAGTGAACAAACCTATGGTTAGCATATTTATTCTATTTACTATTTAGACTCAAAATTACATGTAGGATCTTTCTTTCCTCCCTAAATGGAGGAAATGAATTTATTCTCCTGCCAAAACAACTAGTAAAATAGATAAAATATATAAAACACTTGTTTCCAGAAATTGGATCAAGCAATGTAGGACAATTCTTCCTGAGTGTAGAAGAAATGAGGTGAGCACTTAAATGTCAGAGAGTACTATGATTTTGAGGCTGTATCAAAAGGAGAGTGAACACATGTATATTCCAGAAATTTTCTGAAGTTGAGGGGATGAAACTGATGTCTGCAGAGGCCAAGGTGGCTAGAGTTTATAGGACAGTATACTGGAGAAGAGGCGACTTCCCAGATTGCTACAGAGATTTGCTAAGGGTCTCCATGAGTCCTCTGGTGAATACTACTTACTGGTAAAACAAACAAACAAAACTATCCAAGGTGGGGGGGAAAGCCAATTGAAAGGAGCAGAGAAAAAAATTCTCAAAACTCACATAGAGTTAGCAATATGTCATGGTACCAAGAGTCAAAGTAGAAAACCTTGTAATTCATGCATCATAAAGTACAGTACCCAGAAGAACAGTGCCTCAGGAATGAAAAGATTAACCCCAGACTAAATGCTACTTTGTTCCTGCCTAACAAAACACAAAACACAAAGCCTTGAAAAGATCAATCTTTTCCAAGAAAAACTCCATCCCAGAACAAAGCTAAAACTTATTTATCAAAATTGATAAATACCTAGCACCCAAAAAGATAAAATCCAGAATGTTTGCTATCTAATCAAAATATGACCCATATGGAGCAGCAAAATAAAACAAGAAAAAAGAAATTCAGAAATGACACAAAGATAGAATTTGTAGACAATTTATAGGAGAGTTATAACTGTATTCCATATATTAAATAAGGCAGAAAAAAATAGAGCATGTTAAGTAGAGACATGGAAGATATTTTCTAAAAAACCTTATCAAAATTCTAGAGATTAAAAAAAATAACCTCTGCGATGAAATAAACACTGGATGGGATTAACATCAAATTGGACACTACAGGAAAAAAAAGATTAATGCATTTAAAGATAGAGGAAAAGAAAATATAAAATGAAACACAAAGAGAAAAAAAAGAGACTGAATAAAAAAGAAAAACAAAGCATTAGAGAGCCAAGGAACAATTTCAGGCGTCTGATGTATGTACAACTGCAATTCCCAAAGGAGAAGAAAGGCACAGAGAAAAAAATTGAGAAATAAAGCTTTCCAAAGCTGGTGAAAACTATAATTACAAACCAGTAAAACCAATACACAAGAAACAGAAAGAAAACCAAATCTACATACACCATAATCAAATTGGCCAAAATTAGTGAAAAAGTTAAAAATTTTAAATTGCAGAAAGAGGAAAAAGATCCATTACATAGAAAGAATAAGATTAAAAGCAGATTTCTCACTAGGAACACAGCAAACCAAAAGACTAAAGAAAGAAAAAACCTACAATTTGGAATTCTTCATCCTTTAAAAAGTAAAATAAAGATGTTTTCAGAATAGACTGATACACTTCATTCCCAGCAGATCTACACTAGAGTGTTAAATGCCTAAGTCCTTACACAGTTAGAAAATGATACTAGGTAGAAATCTGGATCTACAAAAAGAAAAAAAAAAGGAAAGATGAATACTGAAAAGAGTAAATATACAAGTAAAGTAGAAGATTATTTCTTATTTTTAATATATCTGGGGCGCCTGGGTGGCTCAGTCGGTTAAGCGGCTGTCTTCAGCTCAGGTCATGTTCCCAGGGTCCTGGGATCAAGGCCTGCGTCGGGCTCCCTCTTCAGCCAGAGTGTCTGGTTCTCCCTCTTCCTCTATCCCTCTCTCCACTCATGTGCATGGTTGGTCGCTCTCTCTCAAATAAATAAAACCTTAATATATCTAAATATGACTGTCTAAATAAAAAATAGTAACAGTGTAGTGTGGATTTTCTAATATAAGAAGAAGTAAAACATATTCAGCAATGGCTCAATGCCCAGCAGGATGAAAGTGAAAGTATACTGTTTTAGGGTTAAGATATTAAAAAATGTGTGATGTAATATTACCTGAAAGTAGACAGTGAAAAGTTTAAGAGGAATACGGTAAACTATAAAATAATGACTAAAATAACATAAAAGGAATTGTAGCTAATTATCCAACAGAGAGGATAAAATTCAATCATAAAGAATAATAAAAAAAGACAGAAAAGGAAGAAAGGAAAAATAAAGAACAAAAAAAATAGTAAACAAATAATAAAATTTAAACCCAAACATATAAATATATGTGTATCACCTGTACATAGTTTAAGATTAGATAAACTACATGCTGCCTAAAAGAAACCCACTTTAAATATAAAAGCAAAAATGGGTTAAAGTAAAAGGATGAAAATTGATACAGCATTCTAGAGTTTTCTACAGAGGGAGTCATGATGGTGAAGTTGTAGGGGGGCCCTATGCTTGCCTCGTCCCTAGAACATAGCTAGATAAATATCAAATCAGTCTGAACACCTAAGAAATTGATCGGAGGACTGAGAGATCACATTGCACAAGCAGAGAGAGAAAAGAGGCCATATCGTGGAAGGTAGGAGGTGCAGACACATGATTTGGGGGAAAAAAGTATCAGGGTTGCTGTGGAAGAGAGGGAAACTTGATCACAGAGAGTAGAGAGGGAGAGAGAGAGCGCGCAGCACACAGGGGGACTGCACAGAAAAACAATTTCCCAAAACCATTGAATGGGAAAATGAGAGGGACTGAGTAACATGAGTTTTTACAACCAGCAGTGCTCAAACACTGTAGTTTTAGAAGTCTGTGCTGTAGGTGGTGTTGAGCCCAAGGGGCATAGTGGTGCCCCTGTGGAGAAGGAGGGTAGAGACCTGGGAGCAGACAGCCCAGTCGGAGTATCCTCCTGGATCAGACTGGGAGAGATGGTTCCCCTTCTTGGAGCGCACTTGGGAGAGGTGGCACTGCCTCTCAGAAGACAAAAGAGACCGGGGGCACCATTAGCATTGGGGCAGAGGCACCTGCTGAGGGCAACTAACCTGGCTGTGGCTTTTTGCTGCTCTTTACTCTAAACTCTTAGCTCCTGTGCATTTGTCTGACTGCCCTTGTGAGACAAATCAGCACCAATCCCAGTGCAGTGAGACTCTCCCCCAGAGGATCAGCTAGGGTCTGCACCATGCCAGGTAAAATTTGGAGTTTTGAAACTTAGCTGGCATGCCTGAGATAGAACACAAGAAAAAGCATGCCAGGTGGGCAGAGAGCTGGGACACAGGGTGAAGGCATGGATCTGATGGACACCTACGACACATGAGGGGAGACTGTTTACTCTTCTGTGAGGGTTCCTGGACAGTGGCAAGCACGAACTCCACTCTTTAGAGCCGAACTCGCCTCTTTAGAGCATCGTTTTTCTTCCCCACCCATCAGCACAGATGGACTTCAGTGAGCAGCACAATGCTCATACTGGAGGCCTGAGATGCCAACAGCAACCCCACCACCCTGCACTCTGCAGGTGTTTCTGTACTAGGGCAAGTGTGCCTGGGAGCCAGAGCAACAGGCCCCTCCCTGAGAAGACCGGCACAAACTCCCACATACACCAAGTGTACTCACCAGAGAGTGCTACAAAACTTCAGATCTAGTGGAAATAAGATCATGCCTCTTTTAACAAGCAGACAAGAGGACACCTCCTTAAAACTCACCATACAATGAATAAGGTGTAAACACTTCCCATCGAGGGGAAGGACAAACTCTGCGGAAGACTGGCCTGAGGGCAAGAACAGCCATAACACAGGAGCACAGTGCTCAATGCATATACCAGTAACACTTCCTGAAACACTAGGCCCCTGACATTATATGACCTCTTCTTAATAAAGCCATTACGCTCTGGAGCAGGAAACAAAATAGGTTTTCCTAATAACAAAAGACAGAAACCTAGACAAATGCCAAGATGGAGGAATCCATCCCAAAAGAAAGAACAAAAAAAGGTCACAGTCAGAGATCTAATTGAATCATATGTAAGTAACATACCTGATTAAGAATTTTAAACAACAGTCAGAAGGAGACTAGCTGGCCTTGAGAAAAGCATGGAAGACACCAGCAAGTCTCTTACCATAGAGATAAAAGACCTAAAAACTAGTAAGTTTTAAATAAAAAAATGTTGTAACAGAAATGCAAAAATGACTAGATGTAATGATCACAAGGATGGAAGAAGCAGATGAACAAATAAGTGATATAGAAGATAAAAATGGAACATAATGAAGCTGAAAAAAAGAGGGAAAGAAAAATACTGGATCACAAAGGTAGACAGACTTAGGGAACTCAGAGACTCCGTGAAGTGTAATAACATTTGCATCACAGGAGTCCCAGAAGAAGAAAGGGAAAGGGAGGCACAAGGTTTATGTGAGCAAATCATAGCTGAAAATATCCCTAATCTGGGGGAAAAAACAAACATCCAAATCCAGGAGGCACAGACAATGCCCAACAAATTCAACAAAAGCAGGCCAACAGCAAGACATATCATAGTAAAATTTGCAAAATAGAGATAAGGGAAAAATTCCAAAAGCAGCAAGGAAAAAAAAATTCCCTCACTTACAAGGGAAGACAAATCAAGTTAGCAACAGATCTCCCCATAGAAATCTGGCAGGCCAGACAAGAGTGGCATGATATATGCAATGTGCTGAATGGGAAAAATATGCAACCAAGAATACTTTATCCAGCAAAGCTGTCGTTCAGAATAGAAGAGAAGCGAAAGAATTTCCCAGACAGGGTGCCTGGGTGGCTCAGTGGGTTAAAGCCTCTGCCTTCGGCTCAGGTCATGATCTCCGGGTCCTGGGATCGAGGCCCGCATCGGGCTCTCTGCTCAGCGGGGAGCCTGCTTCCTCCTCTCTCTCTGCCTGCCTGTCTGCCTACCTGTAAGCTCTCTCTGTCAAAATAAATAAATAAAATCTTTAAAAAAAAAAAAAAGAAGAATTTCCCAGACAAAAACAAAAATAAAAACAAACAAACAAACAAACAAAACAAAACAAACCTAACAGAGTTCATAACCACTTAACCAGCCTTGAAAGAAGTATTACAGGTGACTCTGAGTGGGGAAGAAAGGCCAAAATCAAAAGACTAGAAAGGAAAGAGAAAATCTCCAGAAATGACACCTTAACAGGTAATACAAGAGTACTAAATTTATACCTATCAATAATCACTCTGAAGGAAAATGAACTAAATGCTCCAATCAAAAGACATAGAGTATCAGAATGGAAAAAACAAGACCCTGCTATATGCGGTCCACAAGAGACTCATTTTAAACCTAAAGACACCTGCATATTGAAAGAGAAAGGATGGAGAACCATTTATCATGCTAATTGGACATAAAAAAAAGCCAGATAGCTATATTTTTATCAAACTAGATTTTAAAACAAAGACTGTAACAAGAGATGAAGAAGAGCAATATATCACAATAAAGAAGTCTACCCAACAAGAAGACCCAACAGTTGTAAATATTTATGCCCCCACTTGGGAGCACTCAAATATATAAATCAATTAATAACAAACATAAACAAAAAAAACACCTCATTGATCATAATACAATAATAGTAGGGGACTTTAACACCCCACTTACAGCAATGGACAGATCATTTAAGCAAAAATCAACAAGGAAACAAGGGCTTTGAATGATGCACTGGATCAGATGGTCCTAACAGAAACATTCAGAACATTTCATCCTAAAGCAGAATACATATTCTTTTTGAGTACACGTGGACATTCTCTAGAATACATCACATCATAATGGGTCACAAATTAGGCCTTAACTAATACAAAAAGATGAAGATCATACCATGCATATTTTCTGACCACAATGCTTTGAAACCTGGAAGTCAACCACAAGAAAAAAATTGGAAAGACCACAAATACATGGAGATTAAAAAAATATCCTACTAAACAATGAATGGGTTAATCAGGAAATTAAAAAAGAAATTTTTAAAAATGCATGGAAACAAATGAAAATGAAAACCTGACAGTCTAAAACCTTTGGGATGCAGGAAAAGCAGTCCTTAAAGGGAAGAATACAGCAATACAGGTCTACCTAATAAGCAAGAAAAATCTCAAATACAAAACCTAACCTTATACCTAAAGAAGCTAAAAAAGGAACAGCAAACAAAGCCTAAATCCAGCAGGAGAAGGGAAATAATAAGGATTAAAGCAGAAATAAATATGGAAACATAAAAAAACAGTAAACAGATCAATGAAGCTAGGAAGTGGTTCTTTGAAAGAATTGCTAAATTTGATAACCCCCTAGCCAAACTTTTCAAAAAGAGACAGAAAGCATCCAAATGAGTAAAATCATTAATGAGAGAGATCATAACCAACACAACAGAAATACAAACAATTGTAAGAGAATATTATGAAAAAATGTATGCCAGCAAATTGGGCGATCTGGAAGAAATGCATAAATTCCTAGGGAGATATAAACTAACAAAACTGAAACAGGAAGAAGAGAAAATTTGAACAGATAACCAGCAACGAAATTAAATCAATAATCAAAAAACTCCCAACAAACAAAAGTCCAAGCCTAGATGGCTTCCCAAGGGAATTCTACCAAACCTTTAAAAAAGAGTTAATACCTATTCTTCTCAAACTGCTCTGAAAAACAGAAATGGAAGGAAAACTTCCGAATTCATCCTATGAGGCCACCATTACCTGGATTCCAAAACCTAAGATCCCACTTATAAAGGAGAATTACGGAGAACATGGATGCAGAAATTCTTAACAAATACTAGCAAAACTGTTCCAACAGTACGTTAAAAGAATCATTCAACAAGATCAAGTGGGATTTATTCCTAGGCTGCAACAGTGGTTCAATGCCTGTAAATCAATCAATGTGATACACATTAATAAAAGAAATGACAAAAACCATGATCCTCTCAATAGATGCAGAGAAAATATTTGACAAAGTACAACATCAATTCTTGATAAAAACCATCAACAAAGTAGGGATAAAGGGAACATACCTCAACATCATAGAAGCTATATAAGACAGACCTACAGCTAATATCCTCAATGGGGAATAATTGAGAAATTTTCCTCTATAGTCAGGATCAAGACAGGTTTATTGTCCACACTCACCATTATTAATTTTTTACTTAAATTGAATTAATTAACATACAATGTACTGTTTACAGGGTACAGGTCTGTGATTTATCAGTTTTATATAATTCACCATTGTTACTTAACATAGTACTGTAAGTCTTAGCATCAGCAATCAGACAACAAAAAGAAATAAGAGTCATCCAAATAAGCAAGCAGGAAGTCAAACTTTCACTATTCACAGATGACATGATACTCCACGTAGAAAATCCGAAAAGAGTACAGAAAACTAGAGATCATTTATGAAAGAAATTGAAGAGGACAAAAAGAAATGGAAAAACATTCCATGCTCATGGATTAGAAAAAAATACTTAAAATGTCTATAGTACCCAAAGCATCTACACATTTAATGCAATTCCTATCAAAATACAAACAGCATGAGTGCCTGGGTGGCTCAGTCAGTTAAGCATCTGCCTTTGGCTCAGGTCAGGATCCCAGGGTTGTGAGATCCAGCCCTGCGTCGGGCTCCCTGCTCCATGGGGAGCCTGCTTCTCCCTCTCCCTCTGCCTGCTGCTCCCCCTGCTTGTGCACTCTCGCTCTGTCAAATAAACAAATAAAAAATCTTAAAAACAAACCAAAAAAACCCCGCAAAAAACCAAAATATGAACAACATTTTTCACAGAGCTACAACAAACAATCCAAAAAATTGTCCAGAATCAGGCGCCTGGGTGGCTCAGTTGGTTAAAGCCTCTGCCTTCGGCTCAGGTCATGATCTCAGGGTCCTGGGATCGAGCCCACATCGGGCTCCCTGCTCGGCAGGGAGCCTGCTTCCTCCTCTCTCTCTGCCTGCCTCTCTGCCTACTTGTGATCTGATCTCTCTCTCTGTGTCAAATAAGTAAAATCTTAAAAAAAAAAAAATTTGTCCAGAACCACACACACACACACACACACACACACAAAAACCAAATAGCCAAAGCAATCTTGAAAAAGAAAAGCAAACCTGGAGGCATCACAATTCTGGACTTCAAGCTATACTAAAAAGCTCTAGTGATCAAGAAGGTATGGTACTGGCACAAAAATGGACACACAGATCAATGGAACAGAATAGAAAACCCAGAAATGAACCCACAACTATATGGTCAACTAATCTTCAACAAAGCAGGAAAGAATATTCACGGAAAAAAGACAGTCTCTTCAACAAGTGATGTTGGGGAAACTGGACAGCCACATGCAGAAGAGTGAAATTGAACCACCTTCTCACACCACGCACAAAAATAAATTCAAAATGGATGAAAGACCTAAATGTGAGACAGAAGTCCATCAGAATCCTAGAGGAGAACACAGGCAGTAACCTCTTGGATATTGGCCACAGCAACTTCTTACTAGATATGTCTCTGGAGGCAAGGGAACAAAAGCAAAAAGAAACTATTGGGACTTCATCAAGATAAAAAGCTTCTGCACAGCAAAGGAAACAATCAACAAAACTACAAGGCAACCTACTGCATGGGAGAAGATACTTGCAAATGACATATCTGATAAAGGGTTAGTACCCAAAATCCATAAAGAACTTATCAAACTCAACACCCCAAAATCAAATAATCCAGTTAAGAAATGAGCAGAAGACATGAATAGATATTTTTCCAAAAGAGACATATAGATGGCTAACAGACACATCAAAAGATGCTCTATATCACTCATCATCAGTGAAATACAAATCAAAATTACAATGAGATATCACCTCACACCTGTCAGCATAGCTAAAATTAGCAATACGGGAAACAACAGATGTTGGCGAGAATGGATGTTGGCGAGAAGGTGGAGAAAGGGAACACTTTTACACTGTTAGTGGTAATGCAAACTAGTCCAACCACTCTGGAAAATAGTATGGATGCTTCTCAAAAAATTAACAGTAGAGCTACCCTACAATCCAGCAATTGCACTACCAGGTATTTACCCAAAAGATACAAAAATACTGATTCAAAGGGGCACGTGAACCCCAATGTTTATAGCAGCATTATCAACAATAGTCAGCCAAATAGTGGAAAAGAGCCCAAATGTCCACTGACTGATGATGAATGGATAAAAAAGGTATAGTGTGTGTGTGTGTGTGTGTATATATATATATGTATATATATATACACACACACACAATGGAATATCACTCAACCTTAAAAAAAGAATGAAATCTTGTCATTTGCAATGATGTGGATGGAGCTAGAGATTATTATATTAAGCAAAATAAGTCAGTCAGAGAAAGATAAACAGCATATGATTTTATTCTTATGTGGAATTTAAGAAACAAAACAGATTATCACATGGGAAAGGAAAAAAAAATAGAGGGAGGCAAACCATAAAAATGGTTTAGGTTTCTCTAACTATAGAGAACAGAGTTGATGGACAGGAGGTGGCTAGAGAGATGGGCTAAATGGGTGATGGGTATTAGGAGGGCACTTGTTGTGATGAGCACTGTGTGTTATATGTAAGTGATGAATCATTAAATTCTACTCCTGAAACCAGTATTACACTATATATTACTAGCTAGAATTTAAATAAAAACTTGAAACAAAAAAGTTATAGAGCATCCTAACTATAATCAACACTAAGCTGGAGTGGCTACAACAATATCTGGAAAAGTAAATTTTAGAGCAAATTATTACTAGGAATACAGAAAGTGATTTCCTAATGATGAAGTCAAGTCATCAATTCATCAAGAAGACATAAAAACCATAAACATTTATGTATCTAAGTAAAAGAGTTTCAAAATCCATGAAGTAAAAATTGATAGAACTGCAAGAACAAATAAGCTAATCCACAATTACATCACAGATTTCAACATTCATTTCTCAAATTGACAGATCATCAATGAGAACATTAGCGGACTTAACAAAACCATTAACCAACTTGACCTAATTCACATTTGTAGAACACTCCATCCAATGACAGCAAAATGTAATTTTTTTGCAAGTGTCCAAGGAACGTTTACTAAAATAGATCATATACTGGGTGCTATAGTCTGAATATTTATGCCCCTGCCCCCAAATTCTTCTTTTGAAATGGTAATTCCTAAAGGCAAAGGTATTAATAGGTAAGACCTTTGGAAGGTGAATAGGTCATCACAAGGGTGGATCCTTCATGAAAGGGATTAGTGCTCCTACAAAAGAGGTACTACAGAGTTCCCCATCTTCTACCAAGTGAGGATACAGTGAGAAGGTGCTATTTTATGAATGAGAAAGAGGATACCTGACTATGCTGGTACCTTTATATTGAATTTCCAGCCTCTAAAATGATGAGCAAAAAATTTCTATTGTTTGTAAGCTACCCAGTTAGTGTTATTTTGTTATGGCCGCCCAATGTACTAAGATACCAGATTTATTCATTTTCTATTGATGTGGCAACCAATTACCATGAACTTAGTAGCTTAAATAACAACACATATTTACTAACACAGTTCTGTATGTTAGAAATCTGACATATTTACTCCTACAGTTCTGTTGTGAGCAGTCTGATAGAGGTTTCAATGGACTAAAGTCAAGGAATTGGCAGGGCTGTGTTTTCTTTTAGAGGTTCTAAAGAAGAACCTGTTTCCTCTACTTTTCCAGCTTCTAGATGTGCCTTTCTCCCATATTCAAAGCTAGAAATACTGCTTCTAACTATTCTTCTGTATACACATCCTGTCTAACCCTGACTTAAGTAGCAAACAATACTTTAAGACCCATCCAGTTCGGCTGAGTCTACCTAGCAATCCTGGGTAAGCATCTCAACGCCCTAACCTTAACCACATGTTCAGACTCTCCCTTTTTCATGTAGGATAATATATCCATGGGCACCAGGGATTAGGACATGGTTACCTCTGCGGAGCCATTATTCTGCCAATACACTGGATCATAAAATAAGTCTCACTTAAAGAATTTAAATCATTCAAAGTATGTTCTGTGACAATGAAGTTAAATTAGGAATACAAGACAGAAACATTCTTAGACATTTTCCAAATAGCTGTAAAAAAATATCCCACTTCTAGATACTCCACTGACAAAGAAGGAAATCAAAAAGGAAACTGCAAAGTATTCACGTTAAAAAACCAGAAAAAGAAGAGCAAATTAATGTTGAAGTAAGCAAAAGAAAGGGAATAAAGAGAAGAAATTAATGAAATAGAAAAAATAGAGAAAATAAATGAAACCATCTGTTTCCTTAAGAAAAATTAATGAAACTGATAACTCTCTGGCTGATCAAGGAAAAAAAAGAGAAAAAGAGAAAAGAGAAACAAATTAAGAATATCAGAAATGAAAGTGATGATATCCACTGGATAACCTGTAAATATTATTAATAATCTTGCCAATAAATTCTACAAGTTAAATCAAATAAGAGAAATATAACTGAGAAACACAATCTGATAGAACTCACTCAAGAAGAAATAGAAAACCAGAAAAGCTCTATAACTAGTAAAGAAATTGAATTTTTAGTTAAAACCTTCCCACAAAGAAAACCTCAAGTCCAAATACATTCAATGTTGAATTCTACCACAAATTTAAGAGAAATAATAATATAAATTCCACAAATTTTTTAGAAAATTAAGAGGAAATATTTCCCAATTCATTTTATAAGGCAAGCAGTACCATGATACAAAGTCAAACAAGATTACAACAATAGGAGACTATAGACTAACACCCCTCATAAACATAGGTATAAAAGTTCTTAACACAATTTTAACAAATCAAATCCAACAATACATAAAAAAATAATACAAAATGACCAACTGGAGCTTACCCCTGTATAACAAGGTTGATTGAGCATTCAAAGCCTTCAAAAATCATGGGTATTTCAATTCTATTGCAAATAAACTCAATTAATATAACTTTACTATTTTATGTTTAATAACTGAAAGTTTTTTTATACTCTTATAAACAAACACACATACTCATATGCTTTAACATGACATATTCCGCAGAACTAATGATTTTAATCAAAGAGTAGGAATTAGGCTGTATGTACTTTAACCATCAGTTACTTTCTAAATTTTATTTGGGGAGAGTAGAATATTATAACTTTATTATACAAATTTTGGTGTGGCTTCTAGAACATATTACTAGTAAGCTCTCAAAAGAAAATCCAATTTAAAAATTTAATTTTTAACCATTTAATATTCATTAACATTCTATAATAATGATGTAATTTGTTTAAAAATATAATAGATAACCAAGACATGAAGTACATGAAAATATTTAAAATGTAACAATTATATCAATTTTAATTACTACTTAATAAGCTCAATAGATGAGCCCTTTGGTTGTCTTTAGTCATAATTTAAATATAACCAAGTGAAATCTGATTTATATTTCTGTATAAATCCTAGAAAATAAAATGATGCATCCAACATCCTCAAGGTCAAAATATTTCCAGCATTTTCTGACCATATTAGCATCTAAATCAATCACCCAGACACCCCTTAAAGATTTTAAAACATAATGACGTAGCTCAGGGCTTGTTACATAGGAACTATTCCATAAACTAGTTTGAATTCAATCTAATCAAATAATCAGTCATAAAAGAATGAAATATTAACAAATCCCAACATTACAACATACAAGCTTTTCTTCCATAAAAGCATAAATTAAGAACACAAACCCTAATTCAAGATAGTAAGAACATCCTAAATATTCCCTAGCAGTAAATCTAAGCCTTTAGCAGCCTATTACTAAACACAATAAAAAACAAAACATACAACTTTAATTAAAAAAAAAGGAAAGAAATATACAACATCTATATGTAGCATAAAGAAATCAACGAGAGGTAGTGGGTCTTAGAGAACTGTAAAGTACTGCTTACTGTAAATTTTTAATCAAGTTTAAATTATGTTCAGTATATAATAAAGCAAAAATGAATTCTAAACAAAGCAAATAATTTCAAGTAGAGCTGTAAGAACAGAGTATCTAATCCTCAGATGAGTATTCAATTGATCAGAAAACCCAAACAATCTGGTTACTTGAAGTTTTGATGCATTTCTTAGAATACAATTTCATTGAAAAGTTAGTACATTTTTTGACTGAGTCAATATTATTAGTATGAACATTTTTTATAAAGACATTCATTATCACTGCTGCTCGTGATCAGGGGACCACACTTTGAGAACCAGTAAATTAGAAAGGCAAGGCAATTGAGTTTCACAATCTGAAGGTAGGACAGATAATCTGTTGGCTGCCTGATTGACAGTTTTCACTGTTGAGCCACAGGGAAACCAAGTGTTAAAGCAGCAAGGGTGTCCCTTTCCACTAGATTTTGCCCAAAAAAAGGAAAAATAAAGGAGAAAGGGAGAGACACGCTGCCTGGGCCAGGGGCAGCTGTGACATTTTAAACCCGATTTAAACCAATCTGGTTGTGTCATCCTCTGGAGCCCTTGGGGAATACTCAAGCACATTTTTCCACAGCTCTCATAACGGTGAGAGGCGTCAAAAGCCTGGACACAGAGACTGAGCAGATCTGCTGTCCGGTGCAAAGCCCAATCCCAAGAAATAGCCAGCTTTTCACTCCTTTCCTGGACACTAGCCCTCAGACTTACCTCCTGTACCTTAATCAGGCCAAAGCCCTCCCTTTGAGCTAATATAAAGAAGGAGAAAGCCATCTACTTTTGACCTGTCTTCTACCTGTCCTGGGTTTTAAACTTCGAAACCACATAGATAAACCTTCTGAACTTGCATTCTGTTCTCCTAGTCTTTCAGTCAGAGTATAAATTAGGTGAAATAATATTGCCTCACTGGCACTCCATTGTTACCCGAAAAGAAAACTGTAATTAACATTAAACCAAGAGATCTTGAACAGTCAAAAATAAATAAACACATTCATCATCTGACATTCAAAGTACCCTTTTTATCAAGGGTCAATACATGTTTTATGTTGTTCAAAACATAGAAATCTTATCCATACATTACTTCGAACAAAAACAGCATTGTTTTTGTGAAGAAAATATTCAATGGGCATTATGTTAAATACTATTAACACTTACCTGTATTTTAACAGGCCAGGAAAAGTTGCTGACGTACACATAGAATGTAATGTTAGGATTGCTTCTAAAGTTAAATTTTTCATAGGAAAAACTATCTCTGTATTCCTTTATATTAGTTTTGGAAACTATAGGAGTCTCCTCCCCGGATATTGTTCCAGCTAAAATGTAAATAATAATAACAAATTTTCAAAACTCATATTAGGAAAAAAGGATCTTTCTGAACTTAAAAATATATATTTACTTATTTTTTAGAACTGTACATATAAAACACAATTAGCAAAATAAACTTTTTCACTATTTAGAGTGACAAAGGAGAAATAAGAGTCATCACAAATGTAATGAAAATAGTATAAAAATTATTTTTAGAAATGATACCACTGATGCTATGTACTAGGCACTGACGTAGAGATTTTATATTCTTTTCAAGCAACAGTTTTATCCCAGAGGTATTCCATCTCTATTTTTCAAATTGAAACCTGACCCTCAGAAAGACTGAAACACTTGCCTGAAGTTTATAACTACTGAATGGTAAATTCCTCTTTGGAACTCAGGTATATATTCATTCGCTCCTGATACTGAGTTCCTTCTATTTACTACTCCACAGAGCCTCTCAAAACAAATCAGGACATATTTCACAGGTCTCATTCCAATTAAAAAATGGAAAAGAAATCAATTTATTTGTGTTACCCACAAATTGAACCATCACTACTTTGAATAAATTGAAAGGAGGCTACAATTTAAAACATGAGCTAAATGTTCAATTAGTTAAACACATTGCATACTCAATAAATATTTACTGAAATTAACCAAATGGAACAAGACAATTCCAACAATCTTACCAGACTTCTACCTTAACAAACAGTAAAAATATTTAGAATTAGTATACAGAGAAATTGAATTAATTTCTAACTCATCACCTATTCCAAAATCGTGTGGGATGCTGTTTTAGAAGGCAGATTTCCTGACCCCATCTCCTAACCCAAAAAATAAAAAATTTCTGAGATTTAGTTTTGGGAATCTGAAAGTTATAACAATTTCTTCCATTAAAAAAATATAACCATTCTAAGCTAATTACAAAGGTTTTACATATTTTTGTTAACAAAATTTGAAAAATCTTCTAAAGTCAGTTTATTGTGCCAAAGTAAATTTCAAATTAATAGTGCAAGTTTTCATGAGTTACTTTTTAAAAAATGATTCTATTTTTAAGTTATCACTACACCCAACATGGGACTTCAACTTACAACCTAAGATCAAGAGATACATGTTCTATCAAATGAGCAAGCCCAATGTTCCATCATGAATTCTTAATCAGTGAAGCTCAAAATACCAAGATTTTACTATATGTCTGGAACCATAGTAACAAAATGTCAATACAGTAGCCCAAACTTCTCATTTTTTAACACATGTAGTGTAGGTTCTAGAATTGCAAAGACCTCATCATTCTTGAATTCTATATCTCCATAATTCTATATATTAAAATAGCATAATGACTTGATTTTCAGAAATCAAATATGGATATCCAACAAACCACATATTTTCTTTAAAGAAGATTCCAACACTTTGATGCAAGAGTATATCTTTGATATAGAAAATAAAAACCAATAGAATTTCCTAAGATGTAAAAACAAAACAAAAAAAAAGTGACCATACTTTTTCATAATACAACATAGTTTGTATATTATCTTGGTACATTTTTTAAATGTCAAAAACTTCAACTTATAAACATTATTATGGAAGATGTATTAAGTATAGTGTTTTTTTTTAACCTTCTCTCAGCACTGAAGCTGATAAAGGGAATAGTATATTTCTAAGCTTGAAAGTAATAAAACCATGTGAATTATCAACATGCACAGAATTTCATTGTTTTGTATCAATATTAAGGGTAATAGTTAAATTTATAGCTTCAATAGTGAATCAAATAATTGAAATCTCAGTCCCTAGTCATTAAAGAAGTAATCTATCTTAATTAAAATCATAGCAATTCATAAAACTGCCATTTTAAGTGGTGTACAATATTTGTTACCCATCTAATTTTAATTGAATAAAGGACAAAGTTAACAAAGGAATGAAACTTTATTAATAATGCTACTTATTCACACACAAAAAATAATGCTACTTATTATTTTTACCTGAATCAGCACAAGGACATATTTTTTAAATTTCAATTATTTGAATTAACAATAAAAGGCCATGTTAGAACACCTTCCATAAACAGATGTGAAAGACATGTGACAACAAAATCCTCTTACCTGTTGAACCAACTGACCATGTAATGTTGAGATTAAAATTGTTTGATGCATTAATTGAAATATCCAAATTTTTGTTTGACTACAAAGAAAGAAAAATATTAGGGTTAAAAAATCAAATTATACTAAATAATATTTTATGTTTTAATTATGCCCATGCTATATTTCAGACTCTATATCTTTTGTCATTATTCAATTAAGTATAGATGTCAGTTACACGTTTTTAATGAAAACATATAGGCGATAAATTCAAAGGTAGTTTAAAGTTCCCATTTATCCTCTGTACTATAATCCAGCCTTCTATATGTAAACCAGAGGCTGCTGAACTTCATTGTTTGTGTTTTGATTCTCTTTGTTGACCGGTAGATAACAGTAAAATGATACAGGTTTGAATCAGTCCAGAGTAATTTTATAGCAATGTAAGATTATTGTTTTGTTGAAAGATTTCTTCTTAGGTCCATATTGTATTATTATACACACATTTTTGTAGTGAAAGAATATATATATAAAATACATAAACCAGAACTCTCAGGTAAAAGTGGGTTAGAATTAAATCTATTGTCAAAATGTAGGAAATGCATAAAGAATTAAGGTACCTATTTATTATTATTTTTTAAGTAGGATAAGTAAGAAGCCCTGACCACTAATCTATATTAATTTCAGTAACTATTTTGAGTTGAATATCATTTTAGTTATAAATTATATTTATATAATTAGATATAATGATGTGATAAGTATTCTTAATGGCACCTCTCATGATAGTTTAGCATCCTATCATTTCAAAGAAAATGTGTCTGGGCTCTTGGCTTCAATTGGGACAAGACAGTAGAAAGTAAAACAGAAAGCTGTGACATTTGGAAGCAGTCAAGAATTTCAGGAAATTGAAAAAGGAAAGGACGGTCAAGAGAGAAGCAAACTACAGTTATTGCTAATCTGGACCTACATGTGTCATACCAGCATGACACTGTGGATAACATTGTGGAGAAATATTATTCACACCCATATTTATTTTAAAGATTTTATTTATTTATATAAGGAAGAGAGAGAGAACAAGTGGGGAGAGGGGCAGAGGGAGAAGGAAAATCAGACTCCCAGCTGAGCAGGGAGCTCCATCCCAGAACCCTGATCATGACTGGAGCCAAAGGTAGACATTTAACTGACTAAGTGACCCAGACACCCCCAAACCCACATTTTGAGTCAGATACTCCAATTATATTAAATGTCTTATATCTTCAAGAAAGTCCATAAATTTGGAATTACATTCCAATTACTTGGAATTAAACATTCAAGAGGCCAATGCTAAAGAATTAAACTCTGATAATGTGCTACAACATAGATGAGCTTTGGAAATGTTAGGATAAATGAAGTAAGCCAGGCACAAAAGAACAAATATTATATGGTTAAAATATTTTATGGTATGAGGTACCTAGAATATACAAATTTATAAAGACAGAAAGTAAAATAACAGGGCTACATGGAGAATAAATGTGGAATTATTGCTTAACAGACTTAGAAATTCTGTTTGGAATGATAAGAAAAAATTTTGGTGATGGATAGTGGTGATGATTGCACAACATTGTAAATGTAATAATGCCACTGAGTTGTCCACCTAAAAATGGTTAAAATTTGAGGTCAACTTCCTACTAAATGGACAAGCCTTTTCTTACTGTGTCCTCACATGGCAAAAGGAGGTGCAGGGACTCTCAGGGGCCTCTTTTAATCCCATTAATGAGGGGTCCACCCTCATGATCTAATTACCTCACAAATGTCCCATCTCTAAATACCATCACATTGAAAATTAGGATTTAACATGATTCGGGGGGGGGCACAGACATATATAAAGAACACAAAGTGAATTAAAGAGACTGTAGGAGACAAGTCTAAAAAGAAGCTGCTGTGGCCAAGGTCACAGAGGTTGCTGCCTGTGTTGTCCTTTTGGATTTTGATGGATTCCTGCCCCACATTTATGTCTTTCATTCATTTTGAATCTATTTTTGTGTGGTAAAAGAAAACAGTCCAGTTTCATTCTTCTGCTTGTGGCTGTCCAATTTTCCCAACACCATTTGTCACAGAGACTGTCTTTTTTCCATTGGACATTCTTTCCTGCTTTGTTGAAGATTAGTTGACCATAGAGTTGAGGGCCCATTTCTGGGCTCTCTATTCTGTTCCACTGATCTAAGGGTCTGTACTTATGCCAGTACCATACTGTCTTGATGATTACAGTTTTGTAATAGAGTTTAAAGTCTGGAATTGTGATGCTACCAGCTTTGGCTTTCTTTTTCAACATTCCTTTGGCTATTTGGGGTCTTTTCTGGTTCCATACAAATTTTAGGATGATTAGTTCTAGGTCTGTGAAAAAAGTTGATGGTATTCTGATAGGAATTGCACTGAATGTATACATTTCTCTAGGTAGCATAGACATTTTAACAATATTTGTTCCTCCAATCCATGAGCATGGAACGTTTTTCCATTTCTTTGTATCTTCCTCAATTTCTTTCATGACTGTTCTATTTTCTTCGGAGTACAGATCCTTTGCCTCTTTAGTTAGGTTTATCCCTAGGTATCTTATGGTTTGGGGTGCAATTGTAAATGGGATCAACTCCTTAATTTCTCTTCTGTCTCATTGTTAGTGTATAGAAATGCAACTGATTTCTCCCCACTGATTTTATATCCTGCCACTTTGCTGAATTCCTGTATGAGTTCTAGCAATTTGGAGAGTCATTTGGGTTTTCCACATAGAGTACCATATCATATGAGAAGAGTGAGAGTTTGACTTTTTCTTTGCCAATTTTCAGATGTCTTTTATTTCTTTTTTGTTGTCTGATTGCTAGGACAGAAGCTAGGGCTTCGTACTATGTTGAACAAGAGTGGTGAGAACGGACATCCCTGCCATGTTCCTGATCTCAGGGGAAAAGCTCTCAGTTTCTCCCTATTGAGAATGATATTCACTGTGAGCCTTTTGTATATGGCTTTTGTGATACTGAGGTATGTTCCCTCTATCCCTACACTGTGAAGAATTTTAATCAAGAAAGGATGCTGTACATTGTCAAATGCTTTTTCTGCATCTGTTGAGAGGATCATATGGTTCTTATCCTTTCTTTTATTAATGTAGAGTATCACACTGATTAGTTTGAAGATGTTGAAATCACCCTGGCAACCTGGGAATAAGTCCCACTTGGTCGTGGTAAATAATTCTTTTAATGCACTATTAGATCTTATTGGCTAATATCTTGATGAGAATGAACTATTGGGACTTCATCAAGATAAAACTTTTTGCACAGTAAAGGAAACAGTCGACGAAATTAAAAGACAACCAATAAAATAGGAGAAGATATTTGCAAATGACATATCAGATAACGGGTTGTTATCTAAAATCTATAAAGAATTTATTGAACTCAACACCCAAAGAACAAATAATCCAATCAAGAAATGGGCAGAACATAAATAGATATTTCTCCAAAGAAGACATACAAATGGCCAACACACACATGAAAAAATGTTCAGCATCACTTGGCATCAGGGAAATACAAATCGAAACCCCAGTGAGATACCACCTCACACCAGTCAGAATGGCTAAAATTAACAAGTCAGTAAAGCACATCCCCCTGTTGATGAGGATTTGGAGAAAGGGAAACACTCTTACACTGCTGGTGGGAATGTAAGCTGGTGCAGCCACTCTGGAAAACAGTACGGAGGTTCCTCAAAAAGTTGAAAATAGAGCTACCCTAAGACCCAGCAATTATATTACTAGGTATTTACCCCAAAATAAAAATGTTGTGATCCAAAGGAGCACCTGCACCCCAATGTTCATAGCAGCAATGTCCACAATAGCCAAATGATGGAAAGATCCCAGATGTCCATCAACAGATGAATGGATAAAGAAGATGCAGTGTATACACACATACACACACACACACACACACACACACACACAACGGAATACTGCTCAGCCATAAAAAAGAAATTTTGCCATTTGCAACAACGTAGATGGAACTAGATAGAGACTATTACATTAACCAAAATAAGTCAATCAGAGAAAGACAATTATCGTATTACCTTACTCATATGTGAAATTTAAGAAACAAAACAGAGGATCATGGGGGGAGGGAACAAAACAAGATGTAAGCAGAGAGGGAGACAAACCAAGAGACTTAATCATGGGGAAAAAAACTGAGGTTGCTGGAAGGGTGGGGGTGGAAGACGGGGTAACTGGGTGATGGGCATTAAGGAGGGCATGTAATGTAATGGGCTCTGGGTATTATATAAGACTGATGAATCACTGAACTTTGCCATCTGAAACTAATAATATAGTATATGTTAATTAATTGGATTTAAATTAAAAAAAGATACAGGTTGAAAAAGAGCTCATAGTAGAAACTTAGGGGGAGTAGGACAGATAGAGACAAATATTCTCCAGTTAGCCTTTTACTAAATGATTTATAAATTTAAAAGAAGTTAGGGGGGAAAAAGGAGAGAAAGAGAAATAGTGTGTAGGAAGACAGTGTCAGAATAGGAGGACCCTAGGCTCATCTCTTCCCATGAACACAACTAAGTAACTATTAAATCATCTTAAATACCCCAGAAATGGACCTGAAGACTGACAGAACAAAACTGCACAATTAAAAGGAGAGAAGAGGCCACATCAAAGAAGGTAGGAAGTATGGAGATATGATTTAGGGGAGAAATGGACTGTGGGTGTTGTGGAGGGAGGGACCTGTGGTCTTGGAGAAGGGCAAGAGACAGAGAGGAGGACACAGGGAAACACACAAGAACATTTCCCCAAAGTCACTGCCTTGGAAAATGAGAGGGGTTGAATTTCATGAGTTCTTGACACCAGCAGGCCTTAAAGCCTAGAGTTTTAAAGGTCAGTAGGTCTGACTGGTAACGGGCCTGAAGGTCACTGTGCTCGTCCTGGAGAGAAAGCAGGCAAATAACACAGGGCAGACGGTGTGAAAACCGCGATCTGAAAAACATCTGGGGAACACAGGGGCAGATGATTCCGTCTCCTGGGATCACATCCCTGAGAGACAGTGTTCATAGCCTCTGCAGAAACAAATGAGCTGGCCATTTCCCTCCCTGCCCCTAAGCATAAATATAGAGCCACCCACAGGGGGAAGCACCCACACTGGCTGCCTAACTTGCTTATATCAAGCCCAACCCCCCTGGACGCTGGTGGGACTGCCTTCCTCAGTCAACCTTGCCTCAGTTACACACACCAGAAATACTACATAAAGCTCCAGGCCGTGGAGTCTACATGGCCTCTTCTTCGTAAGGCCATTACTTTAAGAGGAGGAAAGACATAACTGCCTTTTGTAACACACAGAAGAAGTAAGAGACATAGACAAGATGACAAGATGCAAGAATTCATTCCAAATGAAAGAACAAGATAAGGTCACAGGCAGAGATCAAAGCGAAACCAATATAAGTAACGTGCCAGATGGAGAATGGAAAGCAATAACCATAAGAAGACTCAGTGGACTTGGTAAAGAAGACATCAGTGATGCCATCAAGTGTAGTGTCATTCATATTATAAGAGTCCCAAAAGAACAAGAGAGAGAAAAGGGGGCAGAAAACTGATTTGAAGAAATAATAGCTGAATACTTCCCTAATATGGGGAAGGAAACAGTCATCCAGAGCCAGGAGGCAGAGAACTCCCTTCAAAATCAACAAAAGGAGGCTAACATCAAGACATATTGTAAGTAACTAACAAAATATAGTGATAAATAAAAAAATCATAAAAGTGGGGCACCTGTGTGTCTCAGTTGATTAAGCATCTGACTTGGGCTCAGGTAATGATTTCAGTGTCCTAGGATCTGGCCCTGAGTTGGGCTTCCTGCTCAGCAGGGAGTCTACTTCTCCCTCTCATTCTGCTCCTCCCCCCACTCATATTTTCTCTCTCTCTCTCTCAAATAAAGAAATAAAATCTTTTTTAAAAATCACAAAAGCAGTTAGACAAAAGATGTCCTTAACTTACAAGGTAAGACCCATAATGCTACTTAAGAGATTTCTCAAGAGAAACTTGGCAAGCCAAAAGGAGTGGCATGCTATATTACAAGTGCTAAATGGGAAAAATCTGCAGTCAAAACTATTCTATCCAACAAGGTTATCATTCAGAATAGAAGGAGAGATAATGAGTTTTCAAGACAAACAAAAACTAAAGGAGTTTGTGACCACTAACCCAGCCCTGCAAGAAATATTAAAGGGGCCTCTTTGAATGGAAAGAAGAGACAAAAAGTGACAAAACAAGAAAGGATCAGAGAAAAATCTCCAGAAACAAGAAAAAACAAGTAATAAAATGGCAATAAATATACATCTGTTGATAAGTACTTTGAATGTCTATGGATAAATGCTCCAATCAAAAGACACAGGGTGCCTGATGGATAAAAAACAAAACCAATCTATATACTGGCTATAAGAGACTCATTTTAGACCTAAAGACACCATCATGTTGAAAGTGAGGGGATGGAAAATATTTATCATGTAAATGAATGTCAAAGGAAAGCTGGAGTAGCAATACTTACATCAGACAAACTAGATATTAAAACAAAGACTGTAATAAGCGGCAAAGAAGGGCACTACAAAATCATTAAGAGGAAAATCCAACAAGAACATAACAACTGCAAACATTTTTGTACCCAACATGGGACACCCAAATATATAAAACAATTAATAACAAATATGAAGGAAATAATAATAATGTAATAATTGTGGGGAACTTTAACACCCCACTGAATTAAAAAGACAGATAATCTAAATAGAAAGACAAGGGAAAAATGGCTTTGAATGACATACTGGACCACACAGATGTAACATATATTCAGAACATTCCATCCTAAAATAGCAGAATACATTATTCTTTTCCAGTGCATGTGGAACATTCTGCACAATAGATCATATATTAGGTGACAAAACAGGCCTCGATATATACAAAAAAACTGAAATTATACCATGTATCTTTCCTGACCACAATGCTATAAAACTAGAGGCCAACTAGAAGAAAATATAGGAAAATACTACAAATACATGGAGGCTAAACAACCTGCTATTAAACAATCAATGGGTCAAAGAGGAAACCAAAGAAGACATTTTAAAAAATACATGGAAACAAATTTAAACGTAAACACAACAGTCCAAAACATTTGGGATGCAGCAAAAGCAGTCCTAAGGGGGAAGACTATAGCAATACAGTCCTACTTCAAGAAACAAGAAAAATCTCAACTGTACAACCTAACCTTACACCTAAAGGAACTAAAAAAGGAAGAGCAAATGAAGTGAAAAGCCATCAGAAGAAGGGAAATAATAAAGATGAGAGCAGAAATAAATGATACAGAAACTAAAAACCAACAGAAGATATCCATGAAACCAGGAGCTGGTTCACTGAAAAAAAAAATTAACAAAATTGATAAACCCCAGTGAGACTTATCAAAAAAAAAGGTGCTCAAATAATATCAAAAATGAAAGAGGAGAAATAACAACCAATACCACAGAAATACAATTACAAGAGAATATTATGATAAAATATGCCAACAAATGGGACAACCTAGAAGAAAAGGATAAACTCCTAGAAATGTATTAACAATCAAAACTGAAACAGGAAATGTGAACAGACATAACCAGCAAAGAAATCGAATCAGTAATCAAATACCTTTCAACAAACAAAAGTCCAGGACCAGATGGGTTCACAGATAAATTCTACCAAACATATAAAAAAGAGTTAATACCTGTTCTTCTTGAACTATTCTAAAAAATAGAAAAGGAAGGAAAAGTTCCAGATTCATTCTATGAGGCCACCATTATCCAGATACTGAAACCAGATAAAGATTCCCCCAAAAAAGAGGACT
This sequence comes from Ailurus styani, assembly GCA_002007465.1. Classification (NCBI taxonomy): domain Eukaryota; kingdom Metazoa; phylum Chordata; class Mammalia; order Carnivora; family Ailuridae; genus Ailurus; species Ailurus styani. Next base: position 14,616,099 of record LNAC01000001.1, read on the forward strand.
CCAGGGTGAATATCTCTGATGCAAATAGCTGCCAAAACTCTCAATAAAATGCTAACAAACCAAATCTAACAATACATTAAAAAAAATCATTCACCATGATCAGTGGGATTTATTCCTGGGCTGCAAGTGTGGCTCAATATTCGCAACTCAATCAATATGATACAACATATTAATAAAACAAAGGATTAAAAACCATAGGATCAGTTCAATAGACACAGGAAAAGCATTTAACAAAGTAAAACATCCATTCATGATAAAAGCCCTCAACAAAGTAGGTTTAAAGGGAACATACCTCAACATAACAAAGGCTATATATGAAAAACCCATAGTTAATATCATCCTCAATGGAGAAAAACTAGGAGCTTTTCCTCTATAGTTAGGAACAAGACAGATGTCCACTCTCACCATTGTTATTTAACATAGTATTGAAAGTCCTAGCCCAGCGATAAGACAACAAAGAAATAAAAGGTATCCAAATCAGCAAGGAAGAAGTCAAACGTTCACTATTTACAGATGACATGATGCTATACAGAGAAAAACTGAAAAAGTCCACCAAAAAATTGCTAAAACTGATACATGAATTCAGTAAAGTTGCAAGATATAAAATGAACACACAGAAATCTGTTGTATTTCTATACATCAAAAATAAAAAGCAGAAAGAGAAATCAAGGAATCAATCTCATTGACTATTAGACCACAAAAACCGTAAGATACCTAGGAATAAACCTAACGAAAGACGTAAAAGATCTGTATTCAGAAAACTAGAGAATATTTATGAAAGAAATTGAAGAAGACACAAAGAAATGGAAAAACGTTCTATGCTCATTGATTAGAAGAAGCAATATTGTTAAAATACCCAAAGCAATCTGCACATTTAATGCAATCCCTATCAAAATACAAACAGCATTTTTCACAGAGCTACAACAAACAATCCTAAAATTTGTCCAAAACCACACACAAAAAAAAACCAAAACAAAACAACCAAACAACCAAATAGCCAAAGCAATCTTGAAAAAGAAAAGCAAACCTGGAGGCATCACAATTCTGGACTTCAAGCTATACTAAAAAGCTCTAGTGATCAAGAAGGTATGGTACTGGCACAAAAATGGACACACAGATCAATGGAACAGAATAGAAAACCCAGAAATGAACCCACAACTATATGGTCAACTAATCTTCAACAAAGCAGGAAAGAATATTCATGGAAAAAAGACAGTCTCTTCAACAAGTGATGTTGGGGAAACTGGACAGCCACATGCAGAAGAATGAAATTGGACCACTTTCTCACACCACGCACAAAAATAAATTCAAAATGGATGAAAGACCTAATGTGAGACAGAAGTCCATCAGAATCCTAGAGGAGAACACAGGCAGTAACCTCTTGGATATTGGCCACAGCAACTTCTTACTAGATATGTCTCTGGAGGCAAGGGAACAAAAGCAAAAAGAAACTATTGGGATTTCATCAAGATAAAAAGCTTCTGCACAGCAAAGGAAATAATCAACAAAACTACAAGGCAACCTACTGCATGGGAGAAGATACTTGCAAATGACATATCTGATAAAGGGTTAGTACCCAAAATCCATAAAGAACTTATCAAACTCAACACCACAAAACCAAATAATCCAGTTAAGAAATGAGCAGAAGACATGAATAGATATTTTTCCAAAAGAGACATATAGATGGCTAACAGACACATCAAAAGATGCTCTATATCACTCATCATCAGTGAAATACAAATCAAAATTACAATGAGATATCACCTCACACCTGTCAGCATAGCTAAAATTAGCAATACGGGAAACAACAGATGTTGGCGAGAATGGATGTTGGCGAGAAGGTGGAGAAAGGGAACACTTTTACACTGTTAGTGGTAATGCAAACTAGTCCAACCACTCTGGAAAATAGTATGGATGCTTCTCAAAAAATTAACAGTAGAGCTACCCTACAATCCAGCAATTGCACTACCAGGTATTTACCCAAAAGATACAAAAATACTGATTCAAAGGGGCACGAGAATCCCAATGTTTATAGCAGCATTATCAACAATAGTCAGCCAAATAATGGAAAGAGCCCGCATGTCCATCGACTGATGAATGGATAAAGAAGTTGTGGCACAAATATATGCAATGGAATTATTACTCAGTAATAAAAGAGGATGAAACCTTGTTATTTGCAATGATGTGGATAGAGCTAGTGATTATTATATTAAGTGAAATAAGTCAGAGAAAGAAAAATACGATATGATTTCACTCCATGTGGAATTCAAGATACAGAACAGATGAACATGGAGTGGTGGGGGGGAGCAAGAAGAGAGAGAGGCAAACCAGAAAACAGACCCTTAACTATAGAGAACAAACAGGTTTTTAGAGGGATGGAGTAAATAGGTGATGGGTATTTAGGAGGGCACTTATGATGAGCACTGAGTGTTGTATGTAAGTGAGAAATCACTAAATTCTATACTTGAAACTAACACTACACTGTGTGTTTACTAATCAGAATTTAAATAAAAACTTGAAAAAATTAAAAATAAAAATAAAAAATGGACAAAGGATCTGAATAGGCTTTAAAAAATTTTTTTGAGTCTAGTCTGACAAACAATGTTACATTAGTTTCAGGTGTATAACATATTCATTCAACACAAGTGCAGCTACCATCTGTCACCATACAAAGCTATTACAAGATCATTGACTATGTTCCCTCTGTTGTATCTTTTATTCCTGTGATTTATTCTAATGAAAACAAACTCATGACCAAGAAAAGGTACTCAAAATCACTATTTATTAGGGAAATGCAAATCAAAATAATAATGAGATATCACCTCACACTGGTTAGAATGGCTATTACCAAAAAGACAAGGAATAACAAGTGTTGGTGAGGATGTGGAAAAAAGGAGACCCCTATGTACTATTGGTGGAAATGTAAATTAGTGCAAACACTATGGAAAAGAATATGGAAATTTATGAAAAATCTAAAAACTACTATATGATACAGCAATTCTTCTTTTGGATATTTATCCAATGAAAATGAAAATATTCCTCAAAAGGATAGACATACTCCATGTTCACTGCAATATACAATACCAAGAAATGAAAGCAACATAAGAGTCCATCACTGGAATGAAAGCACAGAGAAACTGTGGTATGCGTATACAATGGAATAGTTTTCTGCCATAAAAAAGAAGAAAATCTTGTTACTTGCAACAACATGAAGAGATCTTGAGGGCACTTGGTTAAGTGAAATATGTCAGACAAAGAAAGACAAATACTGTATGATATCACTTATATGTGTAATCTAAACAAAACAAAACAAAACCCGGATTTCACAGATACAGAGAAAAGACCGGTAATTGCCAGAGGTGAGGGTGGGGGTGGCAGTAGGGTAATAAGTTACTCTTCAACAGATAGAAAGTTTCAGCTGTGCAAGAAGAATCAGGTCTACTTCTGTACAATACAGTGTCTATAGTTCACAATACTGTACTGTACTCAAACTGAGGGTTATGGAGGGGAGAGAGGTTGGGAAGATGGAGGAGCCTGGTGGTGGGTATTAAGGAGGGCATGTATTGCATGGAGCACTGGGTGTGGTGCATAAACAATGAATCTTGGAACACTGAAAATAATAAAATTAAGATGTTTATTAAAAAAAACTTTTTAGGAAACTAGACCTCATGTTAAGTGTTCTAACCACAGTAAATGAAAAAGAATAATTCAAATATTTCATTACCATTTTCATTTTTTTTAACATCTTCATTTTGAAAGTGTTATTTTCAGTTTCAAAAGAACTAAAATTCTACCCAAATAAGCTATATGACTGATATCGCCATTTCCTTGACTTTTTAACTTTACAAAGTCTCAGATGGATAGGAATGTATGTGTTACTTCCAAAGAAACTTTGAGCCTTTTTCTGTGATGACTTACAAATTAATCTTTCATACATTTAAACTTCATAAACGTTTACGATTATATCATTGATGCAGTAAACTGTTTAAAGAAACAAGTATTCCATGAGATAAGTCAAAGAAAGACAAATACTTATAATGATGTCATTTCTATGTAGAATCTAGAAAAGCCAAACTCATAGAAGCCCTTGGGGCTGGGGGTGGGGCAGAATTGGGAACATGTTGTTTAAAGGAAAAAACTTGCAAACAGCAGATAAATAAGTCCCAGAGATCAAATGCACAGAACAGTTAACATAGACAACAATTCCGTATTATATACTTCAAAGTTGCTAAGAGACTAGATTTTAATTATCCCAACCACAAAAAAGAAATGATAATTATGTGACATAATAGAGGTGTTAGCTGATGTTACCATGGTAATAATATTGCAACATATAAATGTATCAAAACAACTTGTTATATACACTTTAAACTTATACAAAGTGATATGTCAATAATAGCTCAATAAAAATGATCAAAAAAGAAGCCAGGAGGCATCTAACTTAGATGGGTTTAAAAAAAGACAGTGAAAAATCTACTACTGTGTGACAATATATAAGAAAAAGAACATATTTAAAATAGCATGTTTTGAATTTATGATTTTTATTTTCAAATAAGGCTACCCCCAGTTTGAGAGCATAATCACATAATCATAACCACAAACACTGTCATGAGATTGAAAAAATAACTAAAACATATAATTCAAGTCATAGGGCTGTTGGCAGATCTGAAATATCAAACACACAAACTCCGTGAATCACAAGGATATATAAGTTTTACAAAAAAGAATTTAACAGGATTAATCTTTCTTCAAAAGCCCTGTAATTCTGAGAAGCCGTTAAAATTACAATAAAAAATAACAAAAAATTTGTATCCCATGATATTAATATAATTATATTATAAAAGTCAAATTATCTTCTCACCTGTTCTGGGTTTGCTATGAAGTTTATGGCGGTATGGTGGCGATCATCTTCCTGTAATAAGCTGAAGGTAAACTGATAGTCAATCAAAAGGCTGTCTGTGGGGGAAAAAAAGTACAATCCTGGTATGCACTTTCACAAACTGATAAACAAAAGTTAGGTGAAAACATATTGTATCTGAGTATTAAAAATACTTATCATTAATTATTAGTGGCCCATTCAAGACTAGCAATATATGTAACTTTGTCATCAAGCAGCAAAAAGCAAAATACAGTTATGGAAGAAGTTCTAATCCTTTAAAAATTATACTCATTACTTCTCTTGTCATTACAAAAGTTCTACAAACAGAATAGGTATTCTGGAAACAACACAAAAGTGAAAAGAAACTAAAAAGTCAACCATAACCTTAAAACTAGAGAAAAATACAGGCAACATTTTGGTGCATTTGATTCCAGTTAAAATTTTGTAGATAGAAAAATAGACAGGCAGACATTTTGGTACCCTACTTTCAAAAAATCAAAATTCCTTGAAAACATTAATAGATAAATAATATTTCACCACATACTATAATGCATTTATTTTTTTCCTTTATTACTGTGATAATTCTTACCTTTAGCAATTTTAAAATGACTCTGTGATAAACATCATTCTACAGAAGTAATTCATTAATAATTGACAAAAGAAATTGGGGCAAACAATTTTTAATTTTGTTCATGTACAATGTTGAAACCAAGGTGAAACATTTGAGTGTTATATATCATGAGTAGCTTCATTTGGTATACAAGAGTGAAGAATTACTCATTAACGTTAAACTGCCACCTTTACAAAAACATTTCAAATTATTTTAAATAGAGATGACTTCTGTTTTTCGGATACATACCTTTCATGTTATGCCCTCAGCCATTAAACACTATTAAAATAAAAAGTAAAGATAGGAATAATATCACTGAAATTATTGTTAAAATTATCAAGGCATCATTCTTTATATGTTGCTTACTACATATACTTTATAAGACCCACCTTATACATTTCTCTTATATTTTAGTGTAAGGCAACACTTTATCTTTCGCAGAATTTATATGAGATAATGAGAATTATGCAATAGGTAATATTTCTAATTTTCATCTGACTGCCAGAAACTGCAGAGGTAAAATCAATAGGCCAGTGTGTTCTAGACACTGGAGACACAATAATAAATAACAAAAATTTCTCTCCTCGTGCAACTTATGTCCTATTGGAAGGACATTAGAAATAAATAAATAACTTAAGTATGTAGTATAACAGATGACAATAAGTGTTTTGGAGAATAATAAACCAGTGAAAAGGAGAGAAACTCCTGTTAGGGTAAGAGTGTGGTTGAAATTGTGAGAAGGAACATTTAAAGATGAAAGAAATTAGTAACATAAGCCATGGAGTTTACTGAAGAAAATACAATCCAGGCAGAAGAAACAAGTACAAAATGCTTAAAAAAAAAAAAAAAAAGTAAGTCTTAACTACGAATGTCGTAAAAAAAAGATGTTGCGAGAAATAGGCCACAGGTGATGGTGGCAAGGGTACTAGCAGGGGAAGTTATGAGAAAAGCTCAGACATTCAGAATGTATTTGGTAGATTCAACACACAGGATTAGGTGAATAACGGGATGTAGCATTTGAAAGAAAGGTAAAGCTTTTTTGACCCAAGGCCACACCAAATGTCAGCATTAACTGAGATGATTAAGACGACTAGGTTTTATTTTGGGGGAGTCAGAGGAAACAATAGGAGCCTAGCTTTGAAGATGTGAAGGTTGAGGCACTTACTGAATTTCCAAGTGATATGTTGAATCGAGCTTAGGAGCTTATTTAGTAGATAATAATTTGCAAATTATCAACATTTTATATGAGATTTGAAACCCTGAAGCCAGGAAATCACCAGCTATAAACAGAGAAGAGATGCAAGAAATAAGCCCTGAAGCACACCAATGTAAATAATCAGATCCTCGGGAGATGGAGATAGCAACCTATGAGACAGGAATAAAACCAGAATTTAGTGTATGGGAGTCAAGTAAATATGCTGTTTACAAAAGAGAGTAATGATAAGCCTGGTCAGTTCCAGCTGGCAGGGGTTCTGAGGTACGACTGGAATACTGAGGAAAGGGATCTATTCAAAATGAAGGGAAAATATGACTGAGGAAATGTAAGCACTTCAAAACTAGTTTCATGAATCTGCATCATTCCATTTACTTTTTTCTAGCATGCAACTAAATATTAAGAAGTCAGGAGGAGACTGCTCTGGGAGGTAAGAACTGGTAAAAAGGGACGCCTCATAGCCATGAGCAGAGGCTGCAGTGCCCCATTCTTCTGCCTTTACGGTCCCTAGGTCTGTGCCACAATCATATCCCATCAAATTCTTGGCCGGGCATTCAATTTTGATTTGACTATTCTTTCTTATTCACTAAAGTTGGAAGTATAAGATCAGCACAACATATATTATACATGCTAAGGATCAATCCTACAGTGACTTGGGCTAAAAAAAAATAAGTCTGAATCCTGGAACAAAATTAGTAGGAGTATCACTCAATTCAAGTGACTAATAAGAGTACCTGTCAGTGAATGTTAATTACTATAAACTGAATAAAGTTTGTAGTCCTAACAAAATGGTTTACTTTAAAGCTGCTTAGAATCAAAGTCCTCCAGAAGCCAACTGTGCAATTTTCCACTTAATCAGGAGATGATCTATTTTTCCCCCGCCAGTTTTAAACATCATGTTGGTGTGTTTTTAGGGAAGTCGCAATGAATAATTACCTGACACTAAAAACATGTATATCAATGCCGAAATTTACTCTGAACTTCTTAGGCAAATACAGTACAGGACAAAAAACATTAAAATGTAAAATAAGTATCAAGCTTATGCAAATATATGTAATTTGAAAATAAGTTTTTGTACTATTTTAATGAACTACTTCATTATGGTATAAAACAGGAAATCCTATTTGACTATAATCAATTTATTGTGTCATCATAATTAAAGAGTAATGACATTACTCAATGCTCATCAAGCTAAGTGCACTCTTTATCCATCATATTTATTCCACCCACCCCACCTTCCCACTGGTAATGATGTTTGTCCATTCTCTATAGTTCAGTTTGTTTTTTTATTTGTCTTTTTTTAGTTTGTCTTTTTATTTTCCTTTTGTTCATTGTTTTATTTCTCAAAATCCACTCGTGAGTGAAATCATATGGTATTAGTCTTTCTCTGGCTGACTTATTTCACTTAGCATTATACTCTCCAGATCCAACTATGTTGTTGCAAATGACAAGATTTCATTCCTTTTTATGGCTGAATAATATGCAATTGTACAAATACACCACATCTTTATCCATTCATCTATCAATGGACACTTGGGCTGCTTCCATACTTTGGCTATTGTAAATAATGCTACAATAAATGTAGGGGTACATATATCTTTTTGAATTAGTGTTTTCATATTCTTTGGGTAAATACCCAGAAGCAGAATTATTGGATCATACCGTAGTTCAATTTTTAATTTTTTGAGGAACCTCCATACTGTTTTTCACATTGGCTACAGTTTGCATTCACACCAACAGTGCACAAGGGCTTCTTTTTCTCCAAATCCTTGCCAACACCTATTGTTTCCTGTGATGTTAATTTTAGCCATTCTGACAGGTATGAGGTGATATCTCCTTGTGGTTTTGATTTGCATTTCCCTGATGATCAGTGATGTTGGGTATCTTTTCATGTATCTGTGGGCCATCATACATCTTCCTTGTAGAAATATCTATTCATGGGGCCCCTGGGTGGCTCAGTGGGTTAAAGCCTCTGCCTTCGGCTCAGGTCATGATCTCAGGGTCCTGAGATTGAGCCCCGTGGCAGGCTCTCTGCTCAGCAGGGAGCCTGCTTCCCCTCTCTCTCTGCTTGCCTCTCTGCCTACTTGTTTTCTCTCTCTGTCAAATAAATAAATAAAAATCTTTTTAAAAAAAAGAAATGTCTATTCATGTCTTCTGCTCATGTTTTAATTGGATTATTTGTTTTTCAGGTGTTGAGTTATGTAAGTTCTTTTATTTTTTTATCAGATATGTCATTTGAAAATATCTTCTCCCATTCATTAGGTTGTCTTTTAGAGAGAACTACTTTTTAAATTGGGAGAAGTAGCATGTTTTTATATTGATTGGCATAAATACAAATTTAGTTGAAAGGGAAAAACTGATGAGACAGGAGAGAGAGGAGAAATTTTAGAACAATGTCCTTGGGTAGGTAAAAGGCAATGAGCTCAGAACTCAAGGGATGGTCCAGTGGTATATTCCCTAGGTTTGCGAGGTGTTTGTTTGTTTGTCATTTCTCCTTCCAGGATACCCCCACCTCAGTACTAGAGTAGCTACAACCTCAAAACAACAAGTTCATACCAAAATAAGAAAAAAAGTCCTAGGAAAATCCTGCTGTTGAGACTATATGTAAGGTGGAGCTCTATAAACCATGTTCATCTTGAACTAAGGTGAGCAGAGTAGGAGCTTGTATCGCTGCAGGAAATATAGCAAAGTGCTACATTTTACTAAACCTCAGTAACATTCACAACTTTCAAATGGTATAATATATACTACCAAAGGATATATAATATACATGTACATATAAGAACATGCACTATATACTTTTCAGTGTATTTTAAATTTTCATGATTCACAAAATACAAACTGTATGCTGCATGTTTAAATATATTACTGGCTAGAAACAATTATTTGAAAACTTTGTGAGTAGAAAAATACCAAAGGGATATATGTCACAATTCGAAGAAACCATAAACACTGTATAAATGAATCTTCTGATTTTATAGCCTGGCTCCAGAAGTTTGGAATAACTGTAAATGATACAGCCAATTCTTAAATATTTTGGCTAACAATCAGCAATCTCTGATAATTCTGGGAAAATTAGAAGTTCACAATTAATTTCCCAATTGCATCTAAAAATGAAGCCTACAAATATGGGTAAAACAGATGTAAAAAATAGCCACTCCTTTTTTATAGCTCTTTCACTTTTTGTATGAACTTGGTAGAACTTAAGGTGAATATGAAGCTGTTCATAATTCTGGCTGCAAATTCTAATTGTATAGATTAAAAAAGTAAAAACAAAAAGAAAAAAGTTGACGTCTTTTATTTTATTAAATTAGTTTGACTTGGATAGAGAAAGAAAAATATCTATTTGTGAACACAGAGTATATAAAATGTTATATACATAAGTGTATATCATAATTTAACATGAGTAAACTATTTAGTCATTTAAAATATCTATTTGGTATACATCAAAGAAAAAAGGAAAACCTCAAAAACTCCACAGAATTAAAGATGAAAGATGAGATAACACTAAAGACTACAATAAAAAGGAGCTAAATAAACTACAACTGTAAAAAAAATACAGAAACAAAAAAGTAGTAAATGGTAAAATTAAAGATAAGAACAGAACCAGAAAACAAAATAATTAAAACAACACAAGACTGAATCAGTGCAATGTAGGTCAAATCTGAAAAAGCCAGACTAGAACAAAGATGAAAATCACTCAAGAGGAGTAGTAGGCATAGAAATTTTCAATATATGCATGACTGATGTTGTTAAAGCAGACATCATAACAAATTGAAAAAGCATATATGACACACATATATCATATACATATAACACATATATGTTATGTGACAGAAAAGATCTGTTGAAGACTGAAACCTAAATACTGAAATACTCTGTATAAAACATAAAAAGAAACCAGCATTATTCATAAGAGCCCAAAAGCAAAAACCACCAAAATGTCCATCAGTTGGTAAATGGTAAAAACAAACAAACAAACAAAAATTATGCTCACACAGTGGAATATTATTTTGTCATAAAAAGGAATGAAGTACTGATACTTAATATAACATGAATCTTGAAACTGATAAATCAAAGAAGTCAGTCACAAAAGACCACATATTCCACTTTATCATTATATATATGTCAGAGTAGACAAATCCACAGAGACAGAAAGAAGACTGTTACAGTTTGGGGGAAGGAAGAATGAGGAGTGACTGCTTATATGTACTGGTTTCTTTTAGGAGTGATGAAAATGTTCTAAAATTAGATTATGCTGATGGTCATGCAACTTTCCAAATATACTAAAAGACACTGAATTGTACACTTTAAAAAGAATGAGATTTGGAGTATATGGATTATACTGAATAAAGCTGTTATTTAAAAAAGTATGACTGATATCTGAGATATCCCTGTATACAGCCATGTGCACACATGCACACACACACATTCACACAGGCAAATATGTTATTTACAAAGGAAGATGACCCAAGGTGACAAGAGTTCTTAAGTAACAATACATATCAAAAGAAAAGAAACTGGAGCAATATTTATGGAATATGTATATTTAGCCATGCTGGCTACACAGAAAAACAACATAGTGATAAATTTCAGGTAGAATATGTCCTAAGAAGACATGATCTATATACTCACCTGAAAAAAAAAATTATCACATTCTACAACTAAGAGACAAATACAAATAAGGAAACAGCATAACAAAAAGGCCTGGCTGTGAATAGATGACAGATTTCCAAGTTAGAATAAGAGAAGAAAACAAAGTCACCTTTTTATGTCTAAAATCAGATTTCTTACCAAGAAATATAAAACAACTAAAATAATAAACAAGTTTAGTATATAGTCAGGTATAATAAAAAATATAAGCCCCAGGGCACCTGGCTGGCTCATTCAGTGCCACATACAACTCTTGATCTCAGTGTTGTGAGTTCAAGCCCCACACTGGATATAGAAATTACTTAAAAATAAAATTTTAGGGCGCCTGGGTGGCTCAGTTGGTTAAGCAACTGCCTTCGGCTCAGTTCATGATCCTGGAGTCCCGGGATCGAGTCTCACATCTGGCTCCCTGCTTGGCAGGGAGTCTGCTTCTCCCTCTGGCCTCTCCCCTCTCATGCTCTCTCTCATTCTCTCTCTCTCTCAAATGAATAAATAAAATCTTAAAAAATAAGATAAAATAAAATAGGGCACCTGGGTGGCTCAGTGGGTTAAAGCCGCTACCTTCGGCTCAGGTCATGATCCCAGGGTCCTGGGATCGAGGCCCACATCGGGCTCTCTGCTCAGCGGGGAGCCTACTTCCTCTTCTCTCCTCTCTCTCTGCCTGCCTCTCTGCCTACTTGTAATCTCTCTCTCTGTGTCAAATGAATAAATAAAATCTTAAAAAAAATAAAAAATAAAATAAAAATTTAAATATATATATATAAGCACCTACCACTCTGATTTTGAGGTTATTTGACTACACTGGTGATTGATTACGCTTATCTCTCCACACACACACACACACAAAACACATTAATAACAACTATACAGTTAGCTCTAGTATCTGAGATCTCCAGACTCTCTTAAGAATTTTTTTAAAGATTTTATTTTTTTAATTGTCAGGGAGAAAGGGAGAGAGAGAACACAAGCAGGGGGAGCAGCAGGCGCAGGGAGAGGGAGAAGCAGGCTTCCCACAGAGCAGGGAACCCCATATGGGGCTTGATCCAGGACCCTGGGATCATGACCTGAGCTGAAGGTAGACACTTAACCATTGAGCAATACAAGCGACCCTCCAGACTCTCTTAAATCCATACTTTTTGCTTATAATAAAGCTGTCCCAGGAACAGAGAGCATTTGAGTCCTATAAGTCCTTTTAAAAGTTAAACACAAAAAAATTAATATATATTTAAATTATATGTGGAAATTGAAACTAAGAATCATGCCAAGAGGGATAATAACAGAAAGACAACGAGGCAGGTGAAAAACTAGAAAGTGGATAAAATAGTAAATGGAAGGCACAGGATTTCCATGAAAGGCAGCAACAAGGAAGGTGGAATAATGCTTCAGAGGAGATGAAATTTTTGAATAGGTATAGAAAAGCAGTTATTTGTCAATGTCAAAGGGACCAAGGCAGATGCTATTCCTATGTCTAGATTCTAAGGTATCAACATTAGGAGAAAAAACAGTCCACTCTTCCTTTAGGGGACAGCTAGTTTACAGGATACAGTAAGTTTCAGTTACAAGATAGTGGAATTCTAGAATACTCTCCAGAGTATTATGCTAAGCTAAATAAGTCAGTCAGAGAAAGACAAATGCCATGATTTCACTCATATGTAGAATTTAAGAAACAAAACTAATGACCAAAGGGGGTGGGGGAAGAGAGAGAGGCAAACCAAGAAACAGACTCTTAACTATAGAGAACAAACTGATAGTTACCAGAGGGGAGATGGGTGGGGGGATGGGTTACATAGGTAATAGAGATTAAGGAGTGCATTTGTTGGGATGAACACCAGGTGTTCTGTGCAAGTGTTGAATGACTATATTGTATACCTGAAACTAATATTACACATAAATATTTAAATAAAAGCATTTTTAAAAAGATAGTAGAGTTGAAAAAGAGGAAAGAGGAGGAGGAAGAAGAATATATTTGGTGATTTAATTTAAAAAATATTTAAAAAAAAGAAAAGGAAAGAAAGAACATCGCCGAAGAACCAAATGAGCATATTTAGCTCCCGTATGTTGGTTTCTAAATACCATTCTCCAATTACAAGAAACCATGGTTTCCTGGAACAATGGTTGATTCCAGAGCAAGGGCAGGAAAAGTACAAGGTAAGTCTCAAATATCTTCAAGTGCAAGAAAATAAGAAAATACTCAGAAAATGATGGAGTCATCCTCAAAGGAAGCAGGAGGTGATTTGCTGCTAATAGCCAAATCTAGAGCAATTTCAGTTATAAATAATGATAGTAATTTATTATAAGCCATAAAATACATATCCATGAGGCAATACTGATATAAACAAATAACTGAATAAACAAATAAGAGAAAATGAACAGCTCTTCCTTATAGTTAATAAATGCAGAAGAAATAATGGAATAGAAAATCGCCATTTGGCAAGTACATTAATAACTCTTTCAGGTAAGTATTATCAATGTATGGTAAAAATAGTGGGTGATAGTATGATGATAAATAGGATATTTATACAATCTCAAAAAATTTCCTCATAAAATATTCATTAGATACAAAAATAAACTAACTTTAGAGTGAACAAAGTGGCACCCACCACAGAGTAACAGCTGATTAAAGATAATAGCATCAATGGTGGAAAAAACTGATATCATATGCTTCCCTACAGGATACACTGAGAAAAGACCCACATCACTTCTGCACTATCCTTACTAAAAATGCACAACCTGAATTTAACCAGGAAAATCCAAAGTGGAGGATATACTATAAATATCTGTCCAACACTTTTCAAGAATCAAGGTCATAAAGAAATATTTATAAATATATGTAAGTCTGTAATTATTTCAAAAGAACTTTTTAAAAAATGCATATATGTCCTCCAGTTTCATCCATGATACATACTGCAGGATCTCTATTCATCAGTCAATGGACATTTAAGTTGTTTTCACATAAAGACTATTTTGAATAATGCTGCAATGAACATTTAAGGGGTATTATCCTTTTGAGATCCTGATTTTAATTCTTTTGGATAAATACTCAGAAGTAAAACTGCTGGACTTAAGTGAAATAAACCAGTCACAGAAGGAAAAATACTCCATGATTCTACTTGTGTAAGGTCTCTAAAATAGTTAAACTTATAAATTAGAGAGTAGCATGGTGGTTGCCAGGGAGCAGGGAGATGGGTAGCAAAGGATGACTAAATAAGAGAAAGTGTCAATTGTGCAAGATAAATAAGTTCTAGAGATTTGTTCTATAGCATTGTCCCCATAATTACCAGTAGTAGGTAGGTGTTGAACACCTAAAATGGTTTTAAGAGGGTAGATTTCATGTTAAAAATAAGATGAGATAAATTTAAATTTTAAATTTTTAAAACTGCCACTATGAAAAACATGATGAATAAAATTATCTTAAAGCTATTTATACTGATAGTTACAAGAGAACAAAATAATGGCATACATAAAGATGTTAAGGATAAATTAAAGAATAAAGAAAAAATAATAATAATAATTAAAGAATAATTTTGAGAAATATTTCCTTTGTGATAGGTATTAGTTACTTACTGCTGCTGTAACAACTGACCACAAACTCAGTGGCTTAAAACAACATGAATTTATTCTCCCAGTTCTGGAAGTCCTAATGAAGTCCAAATGAATCTTACAAAGTAAAAGGAAGGTGTAGGTGTGGTTCCTTCAGGGGGCACTCAAAGAGAATTCATTTCCTTGCCTTTTCCAGCTTCTCAAGATTGCTCATTACTTGGCTCATGGCCCCGTCCTCTTTCTGGCTTCTCGTTCCCATGATCACATCTCCCACTGCTGTAGTCACATCTCCCTCAGCCCTCTTTCATAAAAACACTTCGGGTCACACTGGATCTACAAGGACAATCTCCCCATCTCAAAACTGTCAATTTAATCATATCTGCAAATTCCCTTTTACCATTTAAGGTAAATCTTTCAGGGAGTAGGATGTGTACATCTTTGGAGGAAAGAGGGCATTATTCAGCCTACCAGTATCAGTTTATAAGTAAATGACTGGGGAAATATCTAATACGGTGTTAGCAACAGTTTTGTCAAGGTAGAAGAATTATCCACAATTTTAATTTGTCTTTTTGCCTATCTCTTTTCTGGCATGAACGTGCATCAGTACTTCCATAATTGGGCCAAAAAAAGATTTTTAAAAGGGATGCTCAGAGGACTTTTTTCTTTTGATCCTTGATCTTTAACGCATTTTTCAAATGATTTATACTATAAGTAATTAGATTTACATAGTTATATATCTGTCCAAAAAATGGCATATCTCATTTCTAATTCACTTACTCCTTAGGTATAGGCTAAAAAACATGTAAAATAATCAGTCTCTCTTGTTAGTCTTCTATGACTAGAGCAAACCAAGGGTTGAGTTCCAACATGCAGCAGCATATTTTTTTGGGTAATTCAGTCAGTACTGGACTAGCAGTCATGGAACAAAAAAGTGGCTGCTTTTTAGTGCAAAGAATAACATTATATACAAAATTACATACAAAATAACATTACATACAAAATTAAGTTCATGAATAAAATACAGCACCATAAAAGAAGTTTATGCAAACAAAATATCCAGTGAAAAGACTGCAACATGTACAAAATATTTAAAGAGGCCAAACTAATGATTAATTGGAAATGATAACTAAAAATTTAAAGCAATGAGCCAAAGACTCTTTGAAACAGAACTTGGACTATAAAGAAAGTTTCTGAGAATATTATACATGTGAGGTGATAAAAAGCAAATAATGAACATTTGTTGTAGTCTTTCAACAAGAGCTACATGCAATAATGTATTTTCTACGAAAATAATAATCAGTGATAAAAATCATCAAAATATATTGGAAATATCTATATATTTGAGATACAAGAAAGCAAACATTAGGATCACAAGTGAAAGTGACCTTTTGTATATATCAATGATACTGTTCTTACAAATTTCAGCTCAGTTGGGAACCAGAATAATTAGTATATAAATTTTGAATTATTTCAAAAATTGTTAAATTGAATATTTTGATAAAGGAACTGAGTCTTTATGATTTGCTTTTTCACCATTAATGGTGTATTTCACTTTTAATTGAGCATTATCCACATTATTTAAAGTGATCTCAATCACAGTCTCCCCTTTACCGACTGGGTTATGTTATACAGGTTAACTAACCTCAGTGAGATTCAGTGCCACAAGGGGATAAAACTGCCTACCTCATAGGATTACCATGTGGGTTAAATATAATTGTGCCAGTGAGTATTTGGCTTAGAGAAGACTGTTATAAATATTTTGTTCTATGTAGTTTCACTGTAATCACCTTTGCCACAAGCATATTTGTTGCACAAATAATTGGCCATAAGGCAATTTTGCCATAAAGATAAAAAATAACTGGTGACAGTTTGGCTTGACAGACTTTTGGCTTCATCACCTGTTTGGTTTCATTTCTCCATTGATGCAGGGATTCCATTTTTATACTACATAAATCTTAGCCCTTGTAATGGTCCATACAGCAGCAGAGTTCTAAACCCGCATTTCCCGCAGAACTTTGGAAGTCTATCAGTGGACTAGTGACAAGTTGGTAAGAACAAATAACAGTGCAGAACGCTTTCACAATGCAATAAAAAACCCAGTTACCAGTATGCATACTAGCATTTGAAAACTGATATCCCCCCTAATGAAGGAAAAATTTTTAGCAAAAAAAGAAAAAATATAATGCTAAATGAGGAAAAAAATCAACAAGCAAGAAAAAAATGTAATAATATGAATAAAAGACTTTGAAAACAAGTTCTTAGGTACAACCAGCAAAATAAAATCAGTTATTTGCACAGTATTGCCATGAATCTGCACACATTTTAAAGGTATTCAAATATTTTGTATTTCCCAATAAAGAGTTTTTAATTTTGTTAAACAGTTTCATGTTTCATTATGTCCTTTTTAATGAATGTCCCTCTTTTATTTTTTGTGATTTTATCTTTTATGGCAAAATTGACTTATGTTCAATTATGTGATGAAAATGCTTGGAGCAAAGATGTTTAGGAGAAAAATATCAGACACATGTATTTAGTCATCCTGGGGGTCAGAAAAGTATGCACATAAATGGACAAAAATATTAAGGATCCCTATGTTTTAAACAATAGCATTTATATAAATACATGTCTGCCAACTTAGACATCAGTTTAGTAAATGATAGAATTTGTGTGAATATAGGTCTGTTTCAAATTTTTACATGTAGCTCCAGAAACATACCTCAGAAAATGAACTAAAATGTTTTCTTTCGTGTTCTATTGCTCTCACCAAGCTGTATGACACATTGCAAGCAGACTGTTTTAAAATTAAAATTTAACATTTTAGTCTCCTCATAACACCCTTCAGTGGGTCCCATTTTTGTTACAGTAAAGGCTAAAATCCTCTCATGTTTTGTAAAGCACTGCATGTTTTGGATCCTGCAAATCTCACACTTCATCTCTTGCCTCCCTTCACCTGGTTCTGCGTTTCCCACGTGCCATGTTCTTTCCAGCCAGAGACCACCTTTGTACATGCCGCCCCTCTGGTTGCCCTCCATTCTCACATCCACACCACTCCACTATCAAGTCATCTGCACATCAGAGCTCCCTGATTCTCTTGCCTGACCCATTCCTATTCCCTGTCCCACAAATTAGGTCAGGTTCTCTTATAATATATTCCCAAGGCATCTATAATTCTCATTCAGAGTTCTTACGACAATTATATATCCAGGTAATTGTATAACAGGTATAATATCTATTTTCCTACTAGTTAATAAGCATCGGTGGAGCAGAACCCATTTTGTTCACTGTAATATCCCCAGAGTCCAACAAAGTAGTTAGTCAATAAATACATGTTCAATGAATAAACAAAAGTGAGTCGATTCCAATAAGTGACATTCTCACAAAGCTCTAACAGTGTAACTCTTCAGTAAGTAAATTAAGGAGAAAAAAATATGTCACTCTTGTGAGTATTAAATGAAATTATTAATATTAAATTGTTTTCTATATAATAAATATTCAATAGATACTAGTTTTTCTTTGCTTGCTGAACAGTACTATCCATTATCCACTATCCATTAAAAATTTCTATTGAGCTTGGAACATTTAGAATAATTCCAAAGGTAAAATTTGAAAATTGAACATTTGCTAGATATAATTTCAGAGAAAAAACAAAGATATTTGGTTATTACTCACTCTGAAAATGACTGATTCTGTGGCCTCCTAGGATATACACATAAACTTATTGGTTCTTACTTTTTTCATCAGGGAATAAAAGAAGATTGATGATGATTACCAATGCACATATATCACTGATTCTAACTTAGGGATCTCCATATAATGTGCCATGACTTCTTCAGAAGCCACTTTCCTTTACTTCATAGTATCTCCAAATAGCTAAACTATGTCATTACTCTGCAATGACATATGGGAATCTATGTAGATTTTATTTGAAGCAAATGTTCTATAGACTAAGCAGAAACACAAATCTTAAGACTCATTTTTAATTAAATGAATGGCTGATGCTTAAAGTTATTCAATGGTGAATTGTACTACTTTATGAAAATAAATTTAAAAATAAATGTAAAGCAACTTTTACTTGGTTACCTATAACATGATCTCTAAGCATTTTTGGTCAAACACCCACCAATAAAAATACATCCTCTTACAGCCACAACATATGCATATTCACTACTTTGTTGATAATTTATATGTGTACTACCATTATGTATTATTTAAGGACTGCCTAAAAGACACATACTTTTTTTAAGTACAGATTCCAACAAGAGAAGGTCCTGGGCTCATAGACTTTCACTCTAGTGAATAAAGAAAATCCACATTTATGTAAACAAATAAACCAAGTGAGGTAAGTTCATACTGTATAAGTGTTAGGATGGGGGAAGAAAAGTTATTGTGATACCTAAAAGAGTCCATTTTAGGTGGGATGGAATATTAGCTAGAGACAAAGTATTTAAGGCAGAAAAATAGTAAGAGCAAAAGCTATGATCTAAGGTAAAGTTTAAGATATTTAAAAAGAAACATTAAGTCATTAAGAACGTTTTTAAAAATAAAATGACTGCCATATCAATTCCCAAATATTGAGGAATCTAAACTTGGGTTCTACTTTGTTAATCATTGATTCCTATGTCAGTATGGGAATCAGTATAGTTAAAGTTACACTATGTCTAGCTATCAGGTGCAAATTTCTTACAATTTTTCCCTTTCGTAATTTTACCGAATATTCTAAAAGTGTATTATTTAAAATAAATTTTACAGTAATTTATTCTAATGTATATACTTTAAAAAACTGAACTGAATGAAATTCTAATTGGAATTCCATAAAATTTATATATCAATTTTGGTTAAGTATGATATTTTCATATGAAGACTTCTTATTTAAGAAAATAGTTTAAATTTTTAAATGTTAAGACCCTCTTTTTATTTCTTTCAACATGATGTTTCTATTTTTATTCATATAAAAACACTTGGGGTAAATATATTACTAATTTTTGTTGTTCTAGTTTTATTACCCATAGTCAAGAGTATGGGCTATAGATCCAGAATCCTGAATGAAAACTGGCCTTGTCATTTCCTAGATGTGTGATTTTATAAAAATTAACTAAACTTTCCCTGTCTCTATTGCCTTAAACAAAAAATGTTGATAATTAGTGTACCCCTTTCATTTGAGAATTAAATAAACTAATAAATATTAAAAGCTTAGACTAGCCTGGAACAGTAAATGCTCACTAAATGTTAACTAGTATTATCATTATTTTAAAGTCAGGTGATAGTTTTCCAGATTGGACCAAAACTATGTCTTATTTATTTATTTATTTATTTATTTTTTTAAATATTGTGTATTTCTTTTTTTTTTTTTTAAAAATTTTATTTATTTATTTGACACAGAGAGAGAGATTACAAGTAGGCAAAGAGACAAGGAGAGGAGGAAGCAGGCTCCCTGCTGAGCAGAGAGCCCGATGTGGGCCTCGATCCCAGGACGCCGAGATCATGACCTGAGCTGAAAGCAGAGGCTTTAACCCACTGAGCCACCCAGGCGCCCAAAACTATGTCTTATTTAATAAATGACGCTAGGGACACCTGAGTAGCTCAGCTGGTTGAGCGGCTGCCTTCAGCTCGGGTCATGATCCTGGGGTCCTGGGAACGAGTCCCGAATTGGGCTCCCTCCTTGGCAGGGAGCCTGCTTCTTCCTCTGCCTCTGGCTGCCACTCTGCCTGCTTGTGCTCTCTCTCTCTCTCTCTCTCTCTCTCTGACAAATAAATAAATGAAATCTTAGATGAAATTAAAAAAAAAACTCCATTCATCTACTTCAAAAACTTTTAAAAATAAATGAATAAATGAATAAATAAATAAATAAATAAATAAATAATGCTAAATAATGAGCTAGATACCAGTGGAAAAAAAGTTGTTCACAATGAGAATATTACATATAAGTTTTTATGTAAAACCGTTCTCAGGGCATGATTTATTTAGAAAAGAATTCAGTGCCTTCATTTGCCCATTCAGCATCTTTATACAAATAAGAAACTATTAACCCTCACTCACGACAGATATACCGGCACATCAGGTTATGTGGCTTAGTAAGAGACATAAGCACAAGATATCAGTGCCCACTCTCTCCTACACCTAGGCAAATTTGCAGAGGGCACAGAATGCACAACTCCACTTGGGACCACTGGTGGGATGTTTTCAGACATTTTTATTTCTTCCTTAAACTTTACCTTATTTATTTTTCTGAGTCTTTGTTATGTACATAACCAAAATAATTTAATACTTTCATTATAAAATATTCTGCTAGAGAAATTTCTCATCTCTCTTCTATATTAATTTGATAGCAATTTTTTAATTTTTTAAAAGATTTTATTTATTTGTCAGAGAGAGAGGGAGAGAGCACAAGCAGAAAGAGCAACAGGCAGAGAGAGAAACAGACTCCCCACTGAGCAAGGAGTCTGATGTGGGACTCCATCCCAGGACCCTGGGATCATGACCCAAGCACAAAGCAGACACTTAATCAACTGAGTCAACCAGGTGTTCCCAATAGCAATTTTTATCAGCTAATTTTAACTTTTTCATAATTGTGTTATATTACCCTTCACTGAAATTATGCTAAAATCAACAATGTCCACAATAGCCAAACTATGGAAAGAGCCTAGATGTCCATCGACAGATGAATGGATAAAGAAGACGTGGTATATATACACAATGGAATACTATACAGCCATAAAAACTGAAATCTTGCCATTTGCAATGACATGGATGCAGCTAGAGGGTATTATGCTAAGCGAAATAAGTCCATCAGAGAAAGACAATTATCATATAATCTCTCTGATATGAGGAATTTGAGAGGCAGGGTGGAGGATTGTGGGAGGTAGGGAGGGGAAAAAAATGAAACAAGATGGAACCTGGGAGGGAGACAAACCATAAGAGACTCTTAATCTCAGGAAACAAACCAAGGGTTGCTGGGGGGTGGCAGGGAGAAGGGATACAGTGGCTAGGTTATGGACATTGGGGAGGCTATGTGCTATGTTGAGTGCTGTGAATTGTGTAAGAGTAATGATTCACAGGGCACCTGGGTGGCTCAGCGGTTTAAAGCCTCTGCCTTCGGCTCAGGTCATGATCTCAGGGTCCTGGGATCGAGGCCCACATCGGGCTCTCTGCTCGGCAGGGAGCCTGCTTCCTCCTTTCTCTCTGCCTGCCTCTCTGCCTACTTGTGATCTCTCTCTCTCTGTGTCAAATAAATAAATAAAATCTTTAAAAAAAATAAAATAAAATAAAATAAAATACCACGGCATTCTGGGGGAACTANAAAATAAAGTATGCTAAAATATTAATAATTCTGAAGTAAACATCTAAAATTACTAGTTTATAAGCTTAAGGAAATTTAGTAAAAACACTGATGAATCAAAGAATAAAGTTAAAATGCCAACCATGTGGTTAACTTAGGTTTTCTCAGGTAATCTTCAATTCAACACGTCTTTAATTTGGAAAAAAAAGAATTTAGATTCTCTGTGTTCATCAGGGTCACTTCTCTATTTGCAGATGGACCAGCCAGATTCTGTTCAAACAGCTATTTATATTCAATGGTTAAAAAGTCATAGAAAACACTAACTAAAAAAATACAGTATATTTTACTTAAAATGGGAAAATTCTTTTATTCCCACTTTTTTAAGAAACAATGTTTATTTTTTTAACATCTTAATTTTATTTTTTTCAGTGTTCCAAAGATTCATTGTTTATGCACCATACCCAGTGCTCCATGCAATAATTGCCCTCCTTAATACCTACCACCAGGCACACCCATCCACCCCCCCCACCCCTCCATAATCCTCAATTTGTTTCTCAGAATCCACAGTCTCTCACCTTTTGTCTCCCCCTCCGATTTACCACAATTCACTTTGTCTTTCCTTCTCCTAATGTCCTCCATTTTATTAATTATGTTCCACAAGTAAGTGAAACTATATGATAATTGACTTTCTCTGCTTGACTTAATTTCACTCAGCATAATAACAGAGTAGAGAATCCAGATATGGAACCTCACTTTATGGTCAAATAATCTTTGACAAAGCAGAAAAAAATATCCAGTGGAAAAAAGAGAGTCTCTTCAATAAATGGTGCTGGGAAAATTGGACAGCTATGTATAGAAGAATGAAACTCGACCATTCCCTCACACCACACACAAAGATAAACTCAAACGGATGAAAGACCTCATGTGAGGCAGGAATCTATCAAAATCCTAGAGGAGAACATAGGCAGTAACCTTTTCGACATCGGCCACAGCAACTTCTTTCAAGACATGTCTCCAAAGGCAAAGGAAACAAAAGAGAAAATGAACTTTTGGGACTTCATCGAGATAAAAATCTTCTGCACAGCAAAACAAACAGTCAATAAAACAAAGAGGCAACCCATGGAATGGGAGAAAATATTCATAAATGACACTACAAAGGGCTGATATCTAATATCTATAAAGAACTCCTCAAATTTAACACCCAAAAAACAGATAATCATGTCAAAAATGGGCAGAAGACATGAACAGACACTTCTCCAAAGAAGACATATAATGGCTAACAGACACATGAAAAAAATGTTCATCATCACTAGCCATTAGGGAAATTCAAATCAAAACCACATTGAGATACCACCTTACACCAGTTAGAATGGCCAAAATCAGCAGGACAGGAAACAAGTGATGGAGAGGATGTGGAAAAAGGGGAACTCTCTTACACTGTTGGTGAGAATGCAAGTTGGTGCAGCCACTTTGGAAAACAGTGTAGAGATTCCTCAAAAAATTAAAAATAGAGTTACCCTATGACCCTGCAATTGCACTACTGGGTATTTACTCCAAAGACCCAGAGGTAGTGAAAAGAAGGGCCACATGTACCCCAATGTTCATAGCAACAATGTCCACAATTGCCAAATTGTGGAAAGAGCTGAGATGCCCTTCAACAGACAAATTGATAAAGATGATATGGTCCATATATACAATGGAATATTATGCAGCCATCAGAAAGGATGAATACCCAACTTCTATTTCCATTTTAGAACAAAACAGAATAATTACACTAAG
The DNA here is from genome assembly GCA_002007465.1 of Ailurus styani. Lineage (NCBI taxonomy): Eukaryota > Metazoa > Chordata > Mammalia > Carnivora > Ailuridae > Ailurus > Ailurus styani. The sequence goes on from LNAC01000001.1 coordinate 14,640,049, forward strand.
TATAAGCTTAATTTAAATTTTAATTTCTTTCATTTTTTTGTATAACATAGCATTTTAAGTAATTAAATTGAGATTGATTTTCATTAGTTACAGCTATAACATTAGAAATATCATCTCCTATACCAAACAAAAGAAAAATTCAAATCCCTAAATAATATGCTTTAAAAAAACTTTCAGCCCAAAATGTAAACATTAATAAACATTAAATAATTAATAATAAATAAAGAGTTTACAGCAGGATGAATGGATATGTATTCTTTTTAAGTAATATAAACTAATTTAAGATGTGATGACTGAAAAAAAAAAGATGTGATGACTGGTAGAAGTGACCACTGAATATAAAAGTAGTAATTTAAAAAAAGTAGTAATTAAATTCCTTACTCTTAAAAGAGAAAGTGTATTATTATCATCATAAAATTGTATCCCGAACTCTAAATAGCAATAGAAGAAATACAAAATAAGACATTAATTTTTGAGAATAAAAGGTAAAATAAACCAAAATATGTTAGATAACTTGGAAATATACTAAAACAATAATAATTAGTAGTTTGGACATCACATGTCCTTAAATAATTAATATAGTAGTAGCACAAAATTGATGATTTTAGACAGTGACTTTCTGTATTCTGAAACATATCTTCTATATAACATTTTCATTAACCGGTCCTTGATTTTGTGTTTGAGATTTTCTTTGTTATAACTGTTATAATTAAAAAGAAAGCATTTAAGAAAAAGAAACTATACTACTGTAATTACTATTTTTCATGTTTGCCAAGATAAATTGAGAAATTCAATGTTTACAAGGAACAATCAAAGGACAAATCACTGCTAGGAACTTTAAATTTTGTTCCATGTAAGGAATGACCACTTTCTAATACATTCAATTTTTGGTTTTAAACTGAACTTTAAAAAACTACAAAGACTGTCTATAGGATACAACTGCTTGTATGTTACTTTCAACTAAGTTAACACATTGCACTCAATTGCTTTAAGCTACAGTATGCACCTGCATTTTAAATTTCACCGGAATCTTTAAAATCAGAATAGTTTCCATTAACACTATTACAAGAACTACTGACCTTTTCTATTTTAAAACACCATTTCTTTTGAATGTTATTAAGTTTTAAAGGTCTCATAACAAATGACAAGGCTGCCATCTAGTGCTTTATGACTATTCCTTTAACATTTTTAAGAGAGTTAGAGTCCAATATACTCTGGAGGTGAGCTATCCAGTATGGTAGCCGCTATTCACACAGGCTATTGAGTAACTGAAATGTAACTGACTTAAATAGAGATTGCTGTAAGGATAGAATACAAACTGTATTTCAGACTCAGTTTGAAAAAAAGAACTTAAAAATGACAGCTCATTGATGATTTTTAAACTGTAATATGTTAAACTGAGATTTCAACTATGTTGAGTAAAATAAAACAGGTTATCAAAATTAATTTTCCCTGTTTAACTTTTTTAATGTAGCTAGTAGAAAATTTAAAATTACATATGTGATTCACATTATATTTATATTGGACAGCACTGATCTAGAAGAAAAGTTATCTTAGCCTTAAACATAAAAGATTTTTATTAAAGATTAGTATATTTCTTATTTTTTTAAAAAAAAGTGGAACATAACTTAATACATGTCCATAATTGTAACTAGTTACTCCTTTGGGACACAATAAAAGCTAAAGATTAAAAGAAGACCAATGAAGAATTTCTAATTTAAAAAAAATCACACAAAAATATGCCCACCCTCCAAAATCCAGAATGTTTGAAAAAAGAAAAACAAAATTAATGTGGGAAAATTAAAGAATAAAGATAATTTACGAGACATAAAAAACAATTTGAGCATCAGTAAGGCTAATAATCGCAAATGGATTTAAACATAATAAATACGTATGAGTCCACAAGTTTATGATAAAAAGAAAGCTTGTTATGTTTGAGAGATATTGAGCACATGATTCTTTACTTCGAAAACTGGTGAATAAAAACAACTAACATCACATTTATCATGCCTTTTCTATGGCTGTAGCTACGAGTAACCAAATATCTGATGAGAGGAAATTTATTTTTACAGAAGTTTTCTAATCAAGAAATAAATAAGGAATTAAAGTATCACAGTTTTACAACCCCTAATCAATTACAATCTAAACATTGAGCACAGTGTCTGCTAAGAACTATGTAGGAAATAATGTTAGTAAGAAACAATAATTAAAAAGTAAATAAGAGAAGGAAATTACTAAAGAGAAATCCTAAAATTGATGAAAAAGAAAACAAAATCAATGGAAAGGATGAATAACCCAAAGGCCATGTTATAACATAGCAGAGAGAGAGAACTACTAATAAAAAATTACAAGACCCCCAAATTTTTTTTTGTATTTAGCTAGTCTTTGAAGTTCACTTAATATTTTTTAAGTATTCATATTTCAAAAGAGGTCTTCAATCTTCCCAAATTTATTTTTAAAAGCTATCACCATAGCTACCCGGTATGAAAAGAGAAAGGAAAAACTAAAACATTACAGTCAGAGGTCATTTCATTAGGAAAAAATATAAAAGTATAGTTTCCATTCATTCATACTGAAAATAATCCTAAATACAATATAAACAAGCAACATTTAGCAGTGTCCCAAATAATAATGTGTCATGCCCAGGTTTGGTTTATCCCCAGAATTAAAAGATACTTAACATTAGAAAACCTATTAATACAACTTCACACTTAACAAGTTAAAGGAAGAATCCATTCATGATGAAATTTTGTAGCAGACTAATGTAGATAATAATTTTTTAACTTGATAAAGGAAATATTCCATAAGTGACAGCAAACTCTCTACTTGATGGTAGCACTTTGATTCAGTACTTAAATAGAGATCCCAACCATCCCAGTATGAGATTTAAAAAAACTGGAAAGATGTAAGTAAGTATTGTTACCCCAGCATTCTTTTTGCTCACATTTTGATAATCAATGTTCTTCCATCCCTTCACATTCAATCTTTATGTATCTTTAGGTCTGAAGTAAGTCTCTTATAAGCAACATATAGATGGACCTGGCTTTTTTACCCATTTAGTCACCCTATGTCTTGATTGGAGCATTTAGTACATTTCCATTTAAAGTAATTATTGATAGATAATTATTGCCAATTTGTTACTTGTTTAACAGTTGTTTTTGTGTTCTTTTCTATTCCTTTCTTCTCTTACTCTTTTCCCTTGTGATTTGATAGTGTTCTTTAGTGTTATGCTTGGATTATTTTCTCTTTATTTCCTGTGTATCTGTTATAGGTTTTTGATTTGTTGTTATCATTAAGTTCATATATAACATCTTATGCACATAGCAGTCTATAGTAAATTGATGGTCACTTAAGTTTAAACCCATTCTAAAAATGCTACATTTTTACTCCCCTCCCCATGTTTTATGTACGTAGTGTCATACTTTACATTTTTTTATTTTACGAATTCCTTGACTGATTTTTGTAAACATAATTGATTTTTCAGTTTCTGTTCTTTAACATCCATACTGGCATTATAAGTAATTGAACTATTATTTTTATTATATGTTTGTATTTACTTGTGAAATTTTTTCTTTCATAATTTTCTTACTCCAAATTATGGCCTTTTCTTTACACTCCAAGAATTTCCTTTAATATTTATTGTAAGGTTAGTTTACCGGTGATGAACGCCTTTAGTTTTTCTTTGAGAAACTCTTTTTCTTCAGTTTTTTGTTTTTGTTTTTTGTTTGGGAAACTCTTTATCTCTCCTTTTATTCTGAATGATAGCTTTGACAGGTAGAACTTTCTTCTTTGCAGCTTTTTTTCCTTTCAACATTTAGAATATATCACACCACTCCCTTCTGGACTTGAAAGTTACTGCTGAAAAATCAGCTGATCGCCTTATGGATTCTTCTTTGTATGTAGCTGTTTTTCCCTGTTGCTTTTAAATCTTTTTGTCATTTTACTTATTATGTATCTTGCTGTGGACCTCCTTGAAATAATTTTGATGGTGGGGAGGTAACAATACTTACATTGAACAAAATAGACTTTAAAACAAAGACTGTAACAAAAGACAAAGAGGGATACTACACAATCACAGAGAAAACAATCCAAAAGAGTATATACCAATTGTAAATATCTATGCACCCAACATGGGAGGATTTAAATATATAAAGTAACTATTAACAGATATAAAGGAATAAATTAACAGTAATATAATAATAGTAGAGGACTGTTACACCTCACTTATATCAATGGATAGAACATCCAGACAAAAAATCAATAAGGAAACAGTGTCTTTGAATGATTCATTAGACCAGATCAACCTAACAGATATATTCAGAACATTCCATCCAACAGTAGACTACACATTCTTTTCAAGTGTACATGGAGTATTATCCAGAATAGATCACATGTTAGACCATAAAACAAGTCTCAATAAATTCAAAAAGACTGAAATCATATCATGCATCTTTCCAAACACAAGGGTATGAAACTAGCAATTTATCACAAGAAAATATCTCGAAAGAACAGAAATATATGGAGACCAAATAACATGCTACTAAACAATGAATGGATCAACCAAGAAATCAAAGAGTAAATACAAAAATACATGGAGAAAAATGAAAATGAAGACACAATGCTCCAAAACCTTGGGATGCAACAAAAGTTGTTCTAAGATAAAGTTTATAGCAATACAAGCCTACCTCAAGAAGCAAGAAAAATCTCAGATAAGCAACGTAACCTTACACTAAAGGAGCTAGAAAAAGAACAACAAAGCTAAAGCCAGTAGAAGGACAGAAATAAAAAGATTAGAGCAGAAACAAATGAAATAAAGACTAAAAGAACAACAGAAAAAAATGACTGAAATCAAGAGACAATTCTTTGAATGGACAAACAAAATGGATAAACCTTCAGCAAGATTCATCAAGAAAAAGAGAGGGCTCATATATAAAATCAGAAATGGAAGAGGAGAAATAATAACCAATACCAAAGAAATACAAAGGATTAATAATATTATGAAAAACTATATACCAACAAATTGGACAACCTAGAAGACATAAATTACTAACCTTCCAAAACTGAATCAGGGAGAAATAAAAAAATTTGAGCAGAGTGGTTAATAGCAAAAAAATTGAATCTGTAATCAAAAAACTCCCAACAAAAAAACTGGATAGAAGGGAATAAAACTATTTTTATTTATATGCAATATAATTAATTGTATTAAAAAACCAAACATATCAATAAATAATTAGAACTAATAAGAAAGTTCTTAAGGTTTATGAATATCAGATTAATGTACTAAAATGAATTTAATTTTTATATATCAAACATAAGTAGCAAATGTAATTTTAAAAGACACTATTTAAATTTACAACTTTGCAACAAAGTTGCAACAAAGATATCAGGAAATTTAATATTTTACATATCTAACAAAACATGTGCAGGACATGGACACATGAAATCAAGCTCAACATTATCAGTCATAAGAAAAATATAAATTACAACCACAAGCTACTACTACACATACTCTAGAATAGCTATAATCAAAAAGATAGACAATATTAAGTGTTGGTGAGGATGTAGAATTACTGAAGTATCTAAAAATTTCTAGTCGGAATATAAAACGGTGGAGCCATATTGTAAAATCATTTGGCAGTTACTTAAAAAGTTAAACATAAATTTATCATATGACCCAGCAATTCCACTTCTAGGAATCTACTCAAGGAAAATGAAAGTATATATCTATACAAAGACCATATGAATTTTCACATCAACAATTTTCATAACAGCCGAAGGCTAGAAATAATCCCAATGTTCATCTACTGATGAACAACAAAAAAAGTGGTATATATCCACATGTTGTAGCATTCATTACTTTTAAAAACTAAAACTGCTATACTAAGAAAGTAAAATAAAAACACCTTGTGGTCATTGTAATTGATGCAGAAAAATGATATGACACACACAAACAGCCATTCTAGAAGGACTAGAAGAGAATTTCTTCAACCTGATAAAAGCATCTAGGAAAAACCTACATCACACTTAATAGTGAAAGACAACGTTTTCCTTCTAAAATTAACAATAACACTAGAATGTTGCCATGCTCATCACAGCTTTTACATGGTACAAGAGAGAATAGCCAATGCAATAAGTTAAGAAAAAGAAATAAAAGGAATCCTTAGAGGAGAGAAAAAAAAATCCATTAATTGCAAAACACATTATTGTCTGCATCAAAAAATAAAAAGGAATCTACAAAAAAAGAAGGTATTACAACTAATAACTAAGCTTAACAAAGCTGAAGGATACAAAATCAACATAAAAATCAACTGTAGTTTTACTATCCAGACACAATTAAAAATTAAATATTAAAAATACTATTTACAACAGCATCAGAAATATAAAATATGTAGGGGTAAAGCTGACAAAAACTGTGAAAGACCTGCGTAGTGAATAATACCAAATACTGTTGAGAATAAATTTTAAAATAATTAAGTTAAAAAAAGAGATATATGTTCATGGTTCAGAAGACCCACTATGGTTAAGCTATCAATTCTTCCCAAATTGTTCTATAAATCAAACACAATCTCAATCCAAATCCAAGTATATGTTTTGGTAAAAACTGACAAGTGGGTTCTAAAATTCATATGTGAACACAAAAGAAATGGAACCCAAAGCCAAAACAAGTTTGAAAAAGAAACTGGAGAATAAATGCTACATGATCTCAAGACTTATTATGAAACTACAGTAGTTTTAACAGTGCTATTTTGGTATAAAAGTAGGCAAATTAATTAATAGAACTCAACAGGGATTCCAGACATAGTCTTTACACTTTTTTTTCCTAAGATTTTATTTATTTATTTGAGAGAGAGAAAGCACAGCAGAGGGTGGTGGGGGAGTGACAAGCAGATTCCGCACTGAGCATGGAGCCTGATGCAGGGCTGAATTTCATAACTGTGAGATCATGACCTAAGCTTAAACCAAGAGTTAGGCACTTAGCTGACTGAGCCACCCAGGTGCCCCAACCTTTACACTCCAATACTCTTATACAGGCAACTGATTTTCAATAGAAGTGCAAAAGCAATTCATTGATTAAAAAAAGTCTTAAGTAAACTGTGCTAGAACATTTGGATATCCATATGGAGAAAAAAAATGATCCATTCTTTAAATATATACAAATATTAACTCAAAATGGACTGTATTCTTAAATAGAAAACATAAAAATAGAAAACTTTTCAAAGAAAATGGGAAAATCTTTGTGATCTTAGGTTAGGCTAAGGTTTCTCAAAAGAACAAATTGATAAATTGAACTTCATCTTAATTAAAAAGTTCTCTTCCAAAAAAAAAATAACAATACTTCTAATAGAGTGAAAAGATAAGCCACAAACTAAAAAAAAATATTTCCAAATTATATGTCACATAAAATATTTCTATCTGGAATACATAAAGTACTCTGAAAATTCAACAATGTAAGTTCAATTTTAAAAAGTGGACAAGAGATTTAAACACATTTCATTAAATAATATATACATATATATTATTTGATATATATATCTAATAATCACAATTACCACAAATAATCCCAACAAATGCTTAACATCATTACTCATTAGAGAAATATAAATAAAATGAGAATTAGATACCATTACACACCTATTAGAAGAGCTAAAATTAAAAAGACTAATCATGAAATATTGAGAGATTTGAAGAACTGAAACTCATACACTCCTGATGGGAATGTAAAACAGTATAACCATTTGAAAACTTCTTTCTTAAAAGGTTAAACATACATCTAACATATGATCACTGCTCACTGAAAGTATCTTACAGTAAAAAATCAACACAGCTTTTTAGTGATGACCAAAATTGCCCCCTGCAAAAATCTATCACAAAATTCTATTCATTCAAAATTTAATCAAAATGAAAAGATCACATTAAATTCAACTGAGATTGCTCAAGTCCTATTTTTGTTTCCATGTCCAGAATAAGATCTATTGCTATGTCACTCTTCAAGATTAGAAAAAAATGCACCAAATACAAATTTTAAAATACAGGAAAAAGACTGTCTTTGTTAGCAGGATATATAGAATTGTAGTATAAGATTTAAGAAATAGAAATGGTAACATATTAATGACAACATCAGCATGCAAGATGAATTTTATTATCTGCAAAGTCACCTAAAACTAAAAATACAAACTAATTATTTAAAATGAAAAAGTAAAAGTACTTACAATAACATGTTCCTCTGAGTGGATTACCAACATAGCGATTTTCAGAGTCACATCTGTAGAAATAAAAAACACAAACAATGAATCATGGAACACTACATCCAAAACTAATAATGTACCGTATGGTGACTAACATAACACAATAAAAAACATTTTTAAATGACAGAATTAAAGGGAGAAATAAACCTACAACTAGGGGAAAAAAACATATTTACTACTGAGCAACAAAATTCAAAAGCTCCATATTTTTCTTCAAGCAAATCAGTAATTAAACTCTACATTAGAGCATCTTAAAAAACTGTACCATTAATCAAAGTTTTAAAAGCAAATCTTCAAAATAATTAAAGCCAATATTTGAGCCTGAGTAAAGAAACGAAACAGTGAAGACAAATAGTTACACACACAAGGTGATAAAAGGGAATGTCACAAGGCAGATGGGATAAGACTAGGAGTTTGGGGATACATATTCTTCCTTATTAATATGAGAAGAAATTGAAAGTCTTGATAAAGATAGAGAGACACTTTAAGGTGAAGAAAGAAAATTTGGGAAATTTATAAATCTCCATCATTTTCTTACTTCTGGTATTCTTTGAAATTAATGTATTTTTCCCAGTTGCTACACAATGAATCTATATTTTCAAAAAGACCTGTCCAATTTTGTAAGAAGGAAAAGTTTTTCTGTATTGTCCAACTCTAAATTCAGTAGCTCAAACTCTGAACTTACGTAAGTAGATTATAAAAAACGGAAGAATGTAAGAGCATTCCAAATCATGAATTCTAAGTTAAATTCTTCAAAATTATGGTTAATTATAGAAGTGGGAGAAGATCATAAATGTTCTCAAATTTTCTGAAGTTCACATTTTTATATCTTCTTCCAGAATTCAATTAAAATGAGAGTTAGTGCCTAACACTGATACAGCTTGATTTCACATAATGTTTTTTCTCTGGAACACCCTCCAAAATAAAGTATTATAAAATGAAACACACTTTATAAAGTATTATAAATGAAACATACCAGGATAACTGAATAAAGTGACTTAGTACTTAAAGTATATTTAAAAGTTTAAAAAATGAGAAAGACCTTCCCAAATGTCTTTAGTTTTAATAGAGCTAATCAGAAAAGAGGAATAATTTTAATATATATATTTTTAATTAATAAAAGGCTAAACAGTTGAGACTAATAGGTTAAATAATCAGATTACATTCTGAATGCATTTTTCAGCCATGAGTTGCTAGGTTTTGGGGGTTTTTTGTTTGTTTGTTTGTTGGATTTGCCCCCGGGGGAAAAGGTCTGTGAATCATCAGGCTTACACTTTTCACAGCATTCACCATAGCAAAAACCCTCCCCAATGTCCATAACCCAGCCACCCTATCCCTACCCTCCCACCCCACAGTAACTCTGTTTGTTTCATAAGATTAAGAGTCTCTTATGGTTTGTCTCCTTCCTGATCCCATCTTGTTTCATTATTTTTCCTTCCCCACCCCGCAAGGCCTCCCTCCCTGCCTCTCAAATTCCTCATATCAGAGAGATCATAGGATAATTGTCTTTCTCTGATTGACTTTTTTCGCTTGAGTTGCTAGTTTTTTTATTCATGAGTTGAAGAGTAAATCTTTTTCTATACTAGCTGCAAAATTAAAGTAGAAATATAATAGTCCTTTATACCACTGACTTTATTCTCTGTGAAACAATGAAACTTTGGTTTCCCAAGGTTTCCCAGGTTTCCATGACTTCCCCAAACGCAACTTTCAAAATGTGTGACATACAGTTTTCTAGCTGTAGAAAATGATCATACTCATTATTGCTAGATTAAGCACTTAAGGTTCTCTACTATTTCTATATTTTGTTCATTCCTTTAGGCTTATCTCCATAAATCCATCACTTTGTACCAAATATATACATAAACTGAAGGACTGATCTACAATACTATTATAATTCCTTTTTCTGTCACAAAAAAATAAATATGACTTGTTGCAAATGTATATCTCAAAAGTACTTTTATTTTATTTTTTTAATTAATTATTTATTTATTTATTTACTTGTTTGTTTATTTGAGAGAGAGAGAGAGAGAGAGAGCACAAGCAGGGGGAGCAGCAGAGGAAGAGGGAGAAGCAGGCTCCCTGCTGAGGAGGGAGCCCCATGAGAGGCTCTTCCTGAGCCAAAGGCAGATACTTAACCAATTGAGCCATGCAGGCACCCCTCAACACTACTTTTAGAATAGGAAAATATTCAAAATAATAGTGCCAACATTGTTATGCATGTTATTCTCTGCATATCTTATTTGTCTAAATAGATGGTTTCTGAAGTACCATAGCAATCTAAATGACTAACTTTGACAAATGTTAAGGATTTCAAGTACTTTTTAATTGATCTATATGGTGACTTTAAGAGCTCTGGATACAAACCTATATTCCCATATGGAAGTTACACAATATTTATTTTGGTTGAAAATATTAAATTTATTCAAATTATTTAATATCATATTGGAATAGAAGTTATTGTGATATATTACCGTCGACATAATATAATTTGTATAAAGGCACAGTTAAAATTTTTCTCCAAACTACAAATTATCTCAGGAGGTTGAAATTATATGTTCTTGTTTAGGAAGTAATTTTTGCTACCTTTCATTACTCAAGCCCAGAATTTTAATGGAAACAAGGAATTAATAGCACCTTGTGCTAAGTGAAATAACTCAGAAAAAAAAATACCATATAATATGGAATTAAAGAAACAAAACAAACAAGAAAAAGAAAAAGAGAGAGAGAGAAACCAAGAAACACACTCTTTTAACTACAGAGAACAAACTGATGGTTACCAGAGGGGAGGAATGTAGGGGGATGGGTGAAATAGGTGATGGGGATTAAAGAGTGCACTTAGCATGATGAGCACTGAGTAATGTATAGAATTGTTGAATCACCATTTTGTATACCTACAACTAATATAACACTGTATGTTAACTATACTGGAATTAATATTGAAAATTCAATTAAAAAGGGGAAAAAACAGTGAAAAGGAAGAGCTTTGAGGGGAACTAGACTTAAAAGATATTAAAATATATTCAAGGTCTATACAATTAAGATAGCATAGTATCAGTACATCGATAGAAACACCAAGGTACAGAACAGAAATTTCACAAACAGCCTCAACTATCATATACTAAAAATCTAGCGTATCATATGATCAAAGTGGTATTTTAAATGATCAAGGTAAGGTTTCTTTCATAAACAGTATTTATGGCAAAACACCACAATGGTAAAATATGGTAAATTGGATAGCCATCTAGAAACATACAAAATCAAATCCAGTTCTCATACCATACACATACAAAAAACTCTAAATGGATCAGACATCCTAGCATACAAAATAAAACTTTAAACATATTAGAAGAAAAAACTGCATGATAGCTTGGGTATACTGAAAGACATGGCAAAAGGAAATGTCATTAGTAAAACCAAAAGATATGACAAATTGTGAGAACATTGACAGTGTATGTGACAAAAAAGTGCTAAAATCCTTAATTTACAAAGAACTCTTTAATAATAAGGGAAAGACTAACAATTCCATAGAAAAACTGGCAAAAGACATAGACAATTCAAAAAAATTATATAACAACGGTTCTTAAATATGTGAAAAGATGTTCAACTTCACTTATAAACAGGGAAATAGGAGCTAAAACTATACTAAGATGCCACTTCTCCTCCGTCAGACTGTCAAAATTTCAAAAGCATAGAAACATGCTCTGCTTATGAATGAGACTGTGGGCAAACAGCACTCCTCTATAATTATGAGCTGGTGGGAATGCAAAATGAGAAAACCCTTATGGAGGAGAATTTAGCAATATCTAACAAATACGCATGAGCATTTATTCTTCAACCCAACAATCCCACTTAAAGGCATTTGAAAGTAAACCACCAGCAATATGAACATATATGAGCACAAGTTTATTTACTGCAGCATCATTTATAATTACAAATTATTATAAATGATCTAAATGTCCATGCACACAAGATTTGTTAAATAAACTATAGTACATAAACACAATGGACTACTATATATCTATAAGTAAAATCAAACAAAAAGATAATGAAGATATTTATGACCTAATACAGATACGTATCTATGATATGTTACCTTTTGTGTAAGAAGGAATATATATGTATATGTGTGTACATATACATACATATATGAGAAACATGCATGTATATAAAACATATACATACATATATGAGAAACATGCATGTATATAAAACATATACATATACATACACACACATATATATGAATCACAGGAAGGATAAACAAGAAACAATGAAGTCAGTTACCCACAGGAGAAGAAAGGAGGAAATGGGAACTAATCCCTCTGAGTATGTTTTTAAGTACTTCTGTCTTTTGAAAGAATGTCAATGTTCAACATATTCCAAAATATATATATACAATCAGTAAGAATGAGAAAGAGGAAAAAACCCTAAAACAGAAACTAAAAGAAATGAATCTAATGAATTTCAAAAGAATACTATATAGCCATCCTGAAGGGAAAGGAAGGAAGGGGAGGAGGAGAGAGTAGGAGGGGAGGGGTGAGGAGGAACAGAAAAGGAAGGAAGGGAGGAAGGGAGGAGGGGAGGAGGGGAGGAAAGAAAAAAGAAGAGGGACCATTCCAAGTAACTTCTTAATGCAGTATGTGACTATATATCCTCAATTCCGAGCTGAGTAAGGTGGACGAGTCAAACTTTGAAATCTTTTTAGGTTTGCTTATTAAAGTGATATAGACAGGGGCACCTGGGTGGCTCAGTGGGTTAAAGCCTCTGCCTTCCGCTCAGGTCGTGATCTCAGCATCCTGGCCTGCATCGGGGCTCCCTGCCCAGCAGGGAGCCTGCTTCCTCCTCTCTCTGCCTGCCTCTCTGCCTACTTGTAATCTCTTTTTCTCTGTCAAATAAACAAATAATCTTTTTTTAAAAATTAAAAAAAAAATAAAGTGATATAGACAAAGCAATTCTGAAAGCATTTCTTGTATTATAGAATTGAGCAAATAAGGAATGTGTTATGTCACTGGAAGCCAGTGTTTTCTCTAAGGAAGTAAAGACATACAGATATTAAACTAGAGAAGGTCCAAAAGAACCTTGGAGGGATACATTGGGAATGGAAGTCTAGGTATTAAGTAATACTTTCTAAAATATCTGTATGTGTGTATGTGCATGCATATATATGTACATGTATAACGTACTTATTTTTACACATAAATATTTCTTAGTTCTGTTCACTGAAGAGTTCACTAAGATACATCAGTAGCAAAGAGCATATCTAGCACCAAGATATTGGCCTCTAATATAATTCTTCATTACAAGGGATCGGAGTTCTACAAAAATATTTTTTAAATGGCTAATCTGAGACAGGACAGTTATAAGATGAGCCTGGAACATCTTCTTCTATCAGAAAATAAGAAAGTATTCACAAAATGATGGGTATATGTCACAAAACTACAAGCTAGCCTGAAGTAGCTCCCACTGGCCAAATCTGAAACGAGATGAGTGCTAAGTGATTAAGTATAACAGTAATTTATCAGTCATTGGAGAAAACAGGAATTCATGCGTTCATCCCAATTATAAATAAATGGTGGAGAAGGAAGACCTCTTGCTAACAGTAGAATTTTAAGACCTCGCTGGTAAACGTAGAGGAAGTATGGGAGCTGGTAATCATCATAGTAAAAATAGAAACCAGGCAAGAATAATCAATTTTTTCTTCTTATAAATATGTCATATTCCATTAGACAAATTTGTCTCACGTTAATTCATTCAAAAAAGACAAAAGAAAAAGAAAATTCAGGTCTACTTGTCATATCTCTAATCAAAATCCAAGATCTTGCATTCTAATAGCAGAGTTACTACCCATGGAAAAATATATTCATTACAAGGGATGAAATGAATGAAATCTCAAATAAATACATAAATGTATATGTGTAAAAATTTATAAATATATATAAATGTATCACTTATACCTAATGCTGTGCTATGCAAATGAATGATCCTCTCATCTCATCTCCCTTATGTCAAAATCAATTGTTATAACCATTTATGCAAATCTATTACAAATATAATCAGCTGATACATTGAAATGTTTGGCACAGCCATTACAGATTTTTCACATAACCTATATAATAATGTGAATGGAAATCAAGATTATCATAACCTATCAACTTCATTGTAGACTTCATACATAAATGAAATTAAAATATCAGAATGGAGTACTTCACAATTATTTTCAAAAGGAGAGAGCAATATTAAAAAGAAAATTCTAAATCCTTTCTTACTAAAATTTTACATATATGAATATGAAATAATCAGATGAAGAAAAAATGTTTTAAGATATGCTTTACTTTTTAATTTTTAAAAATTATTTATTTGAGGGAGAGAAAGAGCGCATGCAAGAGGAGAGGGAGAGCAGAGGGAGAGGGACAAGCAGTCTCTCTGCTGAGTGTGAAGCCTAACACAGGGCTTGATCCCATGACCCTGAGGTCATGACTTGAGCTGAAATCAAGAGTTGGACGCTTAACCAATTCAGCCACCCTTGGGTGCCACTAAGCTATGTTTTGTTCTGTAACAAACCACTGTGTTAAGTGACACAAAAGTAAACTTTCTTTTTAAATAGTCTGTTTTTAGAAAAGCTTTAAATTTGCATTGTTAAAATTATTTTGCCCATTCAGGAAAGTATATTTTTTCTACCAAAGATTGAGATGCCCTTCATAGTTTGAAAACCCTAAAAGTACATAAGGTGTGTATTATATTTTTAATACACAAATATATAATTCAAGTAAATAAAAGATCAATTGGATATATTTGCACTAGTTATCTATTGCTAAGTAACAAATCACAAAAGCTTAGTAACTTTAATCAACACATATTTATTATCCCACAGATTTTGTGGGTCCAGGGTCTGCACACAGAACAAAGTTGGGTTCTCTGATTCTGAGATGAGGTAGGATATAATCAAGGCACTGGCTGGAGCTAGGGTCTGCTGTGTAGTTGAAGTCAAGGTGTCAGCTGGGGTTGGGTTCCCCTCAGAGGTTAGTTAGACTGGTGTTGGGCTGCTTTTAAGCTCCCTCAGGTTGCTGGCAGAATTTATTTCTTTGTGGCTACAGAACTAAAGGCCTTGGTTTCTTGCTTATTATTGGCTGGAGGCTGCCCTCAGCTTCCAGAGTATGACTTCAGCTCCATTTACTTCTTCAAAGCCAGAGAGAAAGGGAGAAACCCTCTAGAGCAATTCTTCTAGCATGACACAGATGTAAAGGGGTGCCTGGTGGCTCAGCTGGTTAAGAGTCTGTCTTTGGTTCAGGTCATGATCTCAGTGTCCTGGGACTGAGCCCCACATTGGGCTCTCTGCTCAGTGGGAAGTCTGCTTCTCCCTCTCACTTTCCCTCTAGGTGCTGTCTCTCTCTCAAATAAATAAATACAATTGCCTTTTAAAAAAGGACAGACTTAAAGCATATATGTGGAAGTGACATGCCATAATTACAAAAGAGAGATACCATTATCCTTGCCATATATTCCAGTTTAGAAGTCAAAGATCCTGCCCACACTATATAATAGTGTGAATACCAGGAGGCAGAAATCACTGATAGTCATCTTAAGTCTGTCCACCATAATATTTTGTTAAACATGAAATTTCTTACTATAAAATATTTCAATATATTTACTTGAGGTATGAACATATACTAATCTAATTCACATAATAATTTAAGAAATTAAATTATTTGGTGAAGTTCAAACTCAGATTATAGGAGGTAAAGTAATGTGAAGGGAAAGTATAGATATAAATAATAATTCTTTAAACATATTAATACTATATTACACAAATTACATTAATATATCTAATATGTAAGCTAAGTAATATTTTTAAATTCAGAATCTTTCTGTATAAAGATTAGATACAAACATTAAGTCTTCAGAAGTCTTCTGAACAGTTTAATTAAAAACATAACTTCAAAGCATTCTGTGTCTAAAGCAAAGGGATAGTCATCCTCTAGTCTCAGTAAGCAAACTAAGCAAACAGCCAGACCTTTTAAGAAAACAGATTTAGGCCAAAATATTTATTAGGGACTTGTCATTACATGTCACCTAAATAATGACTATCACTTCTGTGAATTATCATATTGCATTACAAATAAAATTTTTAAAAAACAAAATGTAAAATAATTCCACATTCTAAGAGCTAAAATATAGCATTTCATCATATCCCTATTAATTTAAATATTTAAATATACATACATACACATCTTATCATGAGATATAGTTTTTCTACTCAGAAACAAAAAAAGGGGGTGGACATCTAATTGTTTTAATTTTGAAATATCATGACAGAAAATTTAGAACAGCTGGGAATCTGATAATAAATTTAAATTTTCACAAGAAATTATAAAAAGTACACACAAGATAAAACACACTTGCTTTTGTTTTTCCTCTAAAAATACCCATTAAAATGATATATGAAGAAAAATATATTAAGAAGTAGAGCAGTATCAATATCAAAAACATATTTCTAAGGCAATTAAACCTTAAAAAATCAGAAACAAAGGTAAGGTAAATCCTCAAACAGTACAGGAGGTACAGGTTTTAAAATTATAAGGCTGTTAATGGATTTCAGAGACTAATAATGATAAGTAGAACTAACCAGATAAGTTAAAGACAACTAAAAAAGGTAGAGTTTATTTTCCAATGCTTAAAAGGCTGGAGAGCAAAAGAGTGAAAAATTACCAGGCCTGGATGCAGAAAAGGATGGAATCCCAGGATCATCTGGGGGATCCTCTTATCCCTAATTGTGGATGGGGACAACATGTCACAGGAAAATGGATTAGAGTGTAGGCCCACCAAAGTTTGGTGAGCTAAGTCCTAAAGAGTAATCTTAGGAATTAGAGCATAGTGAGGCCTTCCAGAACCTGCAGATCTACTTTGAACCAAACTTATCTCCACAAATGATTAAGGTTCTACTGTTCTCAAGAACATAGCAAGATTAATTCTCTTTAGAAAAGACTTCATCCAAGGTCTTAATCTATAATTAGATTGTGCAAATACGGTATCAAGGACAAAATGAAAAATAACCAGACATGGAAATAGATAAGAAAACAAGAACAGGAGCTACCAGAAATGAAGGATAATGAAACAGGGCTCAAGCAATCCCGATATCATCAGGAAAAAGACACAGGTCTTAAAATAATGACCTTTATTATAATGGAAGAGATAAAAGAAAAGATTAGAAATTTGCCTTAAAAAATAGAAACAATAAAAGACAATTAGAAACTATAATAGAGGGTGCCTGGGTGGCTCAGTGGGTTAAAGCCTCTGCCTTCAGGTCAGGTCATGATACCGGGGTCCTGGGATCGAGGCCTGCATCGGGCTCCATGCTCAGCAGGGAGCCTGCCTCCTCCTCTCTCTCAGCCTGCCTCTCAGCCTACTTGTGATCTCTATCTGTCAAATAAATAAAATTTTTTTTAAATATGTCTAAAAAAAAGAAACTATAATAGATAAGTTTAAGAATTTAATCTGAAAAAGTGGGAACTATAAAAACAACAAAATGAAAATGCAATGACCAAAATTAAGAACTGAATGTGTGAGATTAACAGCAAATTAGACACAGTAGAAAAGAGAAAAGTAAACTGAAAAATGAGTCAGGAGACAGGAGAAAAATATGAAAGAGACATAAAAGATATGGTGTTACTAGAGTCCCAAAGCAGAAGACAGAGGAAACAAAGAAATATTTGAAGATTACTGGTTGAACTTTCTAAAATTCCTGACATGATAAACAAAAAAAATAATTATATGAAGGATTAAGTGTATCAACAAATTTTGTTTAAAAACCAAAGAATAAAATAAACATAAGAAATTAAAAATCTGAATAGTTTATATTCTTTTAAAGAATTAAGTAGTTTATAAATTATTTTAAAGAAATAATTAAAAACTTTCCACATAATCCAGGGCCATTTGGCCACAATAGGGATATTACCTAATAATGGAGAAGACAAGGAAGTTTTAAACAGAATCCCCTCCAAAATCACTAACCATATGGAAAAGATTGATGTTTCAGATTATATTAAAATTAAGAACGTCTCTTCATTAAAGATACAGAAAACAGTGTGAAAATCCAAACCATATGGTGGTATTTACCACACATATCACCAACAAAAGACATGCATCCAGAATGTATAAAACATTATTACAAATGATTAAGAATCCAGGAGAAAAAAATCATAAGACATTTGAAAGAGGATAATTTCATAAAAGAGAAAAAATTAGTCTTGTAAAGATTAAACGCATAAATCCTTGAGAACTTTAATTCTTAAGGAAATCCAAATTCAACTTGCAACATCAGAACCCTTAAAAATAAAATGTCTTTTAATAGCAAGTATTGTCACATGTAGAGACATTAAGAAAACTTATGCAGCCCTGGAAAGAATATAATTTGAAGTAACAATATTACAAAACAGTTTATCTCTGAAATTAAAAATATGGATACCTAATACATGCCCATCAAAAATGGACACAGTTGTGAACCAGGAGATGTACATGAGAATAATAATAAGTGCATTCGTTTTCATGTAAAACAAAAACAAAACTAGATTATCAAATAAGACATAGGAGAATGAATAAATGAAATGTGGTATAATAGTGTAATGAAATCCTCTACATCATTTAAAAGGATCAAATTATAACTACATGGATGCAACAACTTAGATGAATATCAAAACTTGTTGGGTGAAAAACGTGACACAAAACTATATAGCCTCAAACTAGAAGAAAATATTTGCAAAAGATATATCTATTAAAGGATTGTTATCTAGAATATATGAAGAACTGTTAAAACTCAACAATAAGAAAACAAACAACCCAATTAAAAATGGGCCAAAGAATATACACAAATAGTGTATAGCAGATAAGCACACAAAAAAGATGCTATACAGAATATGCCATCAGGGACACTCAAACTAAAACAAGATACACACACTTGTGTGTGTACTGATTTTTGAGTGTAATGACTACACACAGTTTTGAACAGGCAAAATCCAGAACACTAACAACACCAGAATTCCATTAAAAAAAATTCAGATTGACAAAATAAGTCAATGAAAAGACTAAAAAATACTAATTCAATGTTTTTAAAATTAAGAAAAAAGCTAAAAATAATGAATTAAAATAGGATAAAAATTGAAATTGCTGATAAATTAGAAAGTATGTAGAATATGGAGCAGCAGGAACCCTCAGTCATTGCTGCTGGGAATGCTAAATGGTACAGTCACATTCAAAGACATTCTCGAAGTTTCTTACAAAATTAAACATACTGACAACATATGATCCAGCACTTGTTCTCCTTAGTACTGACCCAAAGAAGGTGAAAATTTACGTCCACAGACAAAAGTGCACATGAATTATTTACGTCACTTTATTCATAATTGCTAAAATTTGGAAGCAATCAAGATGTCCTTCAGTAGGTGAGTGGACAAATAAACTATGGTACATCCACACAATGAAATATTATT
This sequence comes from Ailurus styani, assembly GCA_002007465.1. Lineage (NCBI taxonomy): Eukaryota > Metazoa > Chordata > Mammalia > Carnivora > Ailuridae > Ailurus > Ailurus styani. The sequence continues at coordinate 14,659,778 of LNAC01000001.1, forward strand.
CAGGGCTAAAAAGAAATGAGCTACTAAGCCATGAAAATAAATGGAGGAAACTTCAATGTATCTTATTAAGTGAAAGAAACAAATCTGAGAAGGCTATATGTTGTATAAGCCCCACTATATAACATTCTGTAAAAGGTAAACTATGGAAACAATAAGATCAGTGCTTTCAAGGAGTTAGGGGAGACAGATGAATAGTAGAGGCACAGGGAATTTTCAGAGCATTGAAACTACTCTCTTTGATACTACAGTGGTGGGTACAAGTCATTTACACATTTGCTAAAGCCTACAGAATGTACAAGACCAAGAGTGAACCCTAATGTAAATTTGGATTTGGGTTATTTTACTTTTTTATTTTATTTTATTTATTTGAGAGAGAGTGTGTGTGTGTGTGTGGAAGGTAGGGAAGAGCAGAAGGAGAGGGATAAGGAGACTCCAAACTGAGCATGGAGATCAATGTGGGGCTTGATCCCAAGACCCTGAGACCGTGACCTGAGCCAGGATCAAGAGTCGGACACTCAACTGACTGAGCCACCCAGGCACTCTGGGACTTTGGGTTTCAATGATGTGTCAACGTAGGTTCATAAATTACAATAAATGTACCAGCCTGGTAAAGGTATTGATAATGAAGAAAGCTATGCATGTATATAAGGGGTATATGGGAAATGGTTGTACCTTCTGTTCAATATTGTTGTACACCAAAAACTGCTCAAAAACTGATGTTCATTACAGGACACCTGGGTGCCTCAGTCAGTTAAGTGTCTGTCTTTGGCTCAGGTCATGATCCCAGGGTCCTGGGATCAAGTCCCACATCAGGCTGCTTGTTCAACAGGGAGCCTGCCTACTTCTCCCTCTGCCTGGAATTCCCCTGCTTATGTGTGCTCTCTCTCTCTGTCTGACAAATAAATAGAATAGGATAGATAGATAGATAGATAAAATATTTTTTAAAAAAACTGAAATCCTTTAAAAAAAATCCAGATTGACAAAATAAGTCAATGAAAAGATTAAAAAATACTAATTCAATGTCTTTGAAAAGGCTAAAAATAATGAATTAAAATAGAATAAAAATTGAAATTGCTGATAAATTAGAAAGTATTTCACATTAAAAAATATATAAACTGAAGAATGATTAATCCAAAACTTAGTATAGTTAGAGCACAAGTCTTTGAAGAATAAAATCAATCTCTACATTATGTAATCCTTTCTCTAGGGAAAAAACAGTATTAATAATTTTGTTATCTAAAAAATACTTGATTTTAATTAATTACTAAATATTTTATATTAAAACTGGAATTTAATAGCTCACAAATACTATTTAGGTATTTTTCAACAAATCCAGAAATAGTGCCTCAATTCTCATTTGCCAATTAACCTTAATAAAGAAATGATGGGGCTGGTGCCCGGGTGGCTCAGTGAACTAAGCAACCAACTCTTGATTTCAGCTCAGGCTGTGATCCCAGGGTCCTGGGATCAAGCCCCAGGCCAAGCTCCAGGCTCAGCAGGGTATCTGCTTGAGATCCTCTCCCTCTGCATACCGCCCCCCCAGCTTGTGTGTGCATGCACATGCATGCTTTCTCACTCTAAAATAAATAATTAAATTTTTTAAAAAAATTTTAAATGATGGGTATACAGTAAGTAAAGAACACTACTTTTTTTAGTTATAGAAACCTAGATGGAAGTTCTACTCTAACACTAAATTGTGACCTTGGACAAACTAACTTTCGTTAAGTTTCCATGACCTTAAGAGTAAAATGGGGATAATAATGCTACCTACTTTACAAAGTTATTATAGGAATTAAATACAAGTACCTAGCCCAGAGATAGGCATTTGGTAGAGTTCAACATATGTTAACTATGATGATGACAATAATGACCACAATGATGAAGAGTAAAAATAGAGGATATTATATTTGTACCTGCAGATGTCAAAGCAAGACAAAAAGATAATTATTTGAGAAACAAATTACACTGGGATATTTTCAATCATCTATCTTTTTTCCTAGAAGTAAGAGTGCTTCACTGGGGCCACTAGAAATGAATCAAACTGGCATAGGAGTGTATAGCAGTAATTCATCTTAAAATGCACATGCATTTGAAATGCGTCCATATTTTGATAAAACATCTACACATATACCAGATATATGTTCTACATTAAAATGTTGAAATTTACTGTACTTTATTTCTTCACAGAAGGTTAAGTTGGAACCTTCTAGGAGACTATTTTATCCACTAATAATTTAAGATAATTTTTAATAATAAATATAGAAGAATGACCAAAACAAACTGAAAGTTTCAAGTACATTTTCTTTGGTATTTAAGTCTGTTTCTTTCTGTAATTGTTTCCAATTTATAATTAGTATATTCCTACACATTAATTTGATACTCTGCTCCTTACTGCGCATTTCTTTTATACTAACATCTGAACAATTCTATATGTGTTGAGACCTATTCTGAACATCTAGAATTAAAACCACGTAACTTTGCTATGCCTTATATCAATGTAATAATCAAACTGGAGATCAAGGACTATGCTAGTCTCCTAAGAGACAGCCTCTAATGAGAATAACTCTAATAAAAGAGATGGAAAGTATGCAAAGGCTTTAAGAGATGAAGTGGAAAAAAGAACAAATTGACCCAAACACCCCACAGAAAATTCACTAAACTAATACCAGAACACACTTAAATCAATACCTTTCATTTAAGGTAATTCAAATGAAAGTGCTTTAATTAAGGATGCCAAGCAAAGTGCCAAAGGAACAGTAATTACTCATGGAAGGGTATACTAACTCCTGCAAAAACAAAACAAAACAAAATAAAAACACCCTGAAATCTTAGTACTTTTACACAATAAATGTCTGATTATAACATAAGGCATAGTCCAGTATAGAGAGGTGGAGTTGGAGAAGTCTTGCTCCATGCAGTCTTCCAGGACTGAGCTGTTCTTGAGTTCCACAATCTTGCAGGTCCTCATCCTCCTCTTCACTGCACTACCAAATGGGGGCGAAGAGGATGTGTGGCATAAAGCTTTTTAGGGACCAGGTCTGGAATGATGGACGTTACTTAATGTTTACTGGTCAGACCCAATTACATGACTTCCAACCTAACTAAAAATAATTGGAAAACATAGCCTAGTTGTGTTCAGAAAGTTTTCACAATTGATAACTCAATGAAATACTATCTAGTACAGTTCTGAGGCTTAGAAAGACTAATTGCAAAGCTAACAGATTTGGAAGTATATTCCTAAAAATGCAAAAGTTTTAAATGCAGGAAGACATATTCCAAAAGAACCCAAACATATTCTTGACATGGGGGTATTTTTAATTCAAGTCGAACTTCTTAACCAGGAGAGCACCTTCTGGAGAGTTGGAGGTAGACAGTATTAAATCTGTTTTCACATGGGGCAAGCTTAAACTGAATTAGTAACCTGTCTGCTCAACTGATAGGTTGAGATTTATGGCTTTATGGTATCTTACTGAATAAATGTTTTTGAAATAAAGCAAGCATAGATGTTCCTCAACTACCTTATTTCTTGGGTATCAAGGCTGCTTGGCTCATCAGCACAAACAAACGATTAGGCCTGAGTTGTGACTACAGTGGGCAAAAATGAGCTAGAAAACATTAGCAATATTTTGTGTTAGTATTTGAAGACTGTATTCACCAGCTGCTTATCCAATTGTATTTATGAAGCTGATAATCTATATGCAAGTTAGATACAGTATAAAAAGGCAGGTTGTACAGCAAATGATTCCTTTGTATTTTTTGTATAATAACAACATATATTAGGGCACAGTGATGAAATAGGTACTATATTTCCACATGCCTGATATAGAAGACTTTTAAAAATGACAAGAGAAATTGTGAAAAACAAAAATCCTAAGATATTTATTTTATAAAGCCCCTTCTATGTGCCAGAAACTAGTCTAGAAAAGAAAGCACAAGTCTGATCTTCCTAAAATAGAAAAGGCGTTGACATCATTCTCTGCTTCCTTCCCACACACACACAAAAAAGACTAGATATAACAAAATAGAAAAAAATGGAAAGAAAGGGTAATAATCTTAGATATTGCGGGCCTACCGGTAAACTGGGGAGGAAAAAAACAGTCAGGAAGACTATCCTCCTATGGCAATATTTCCCAAAGTACATCAAGGACTATTATTTCAGTCACCTAGAATACTTGCAATAAAGCAAAATTTTGGTCCCCAAGATAGAATTTAAGTCACCATATTTCTAGAGATTTCTTTTTCACATTAATTTTGAGAACCAGTGTCTGAGCCTAACATAAGTAGCTATGAAAAAGCCATGATCAGTAAAGAAAAAAGGTTATAAGGAAGAGAAAAGGATACTCAATTATGAATTAGTTTACTAAATTAAAAGATCCTGCTTAGTAATAGTGACCCATATCTCATATAATTATTTTATAATTCCAAATGTTTTTGAGAAATTTAATCTTCAGTTTATTGTGGGAAAAAGTAAAACATGATTCTGGATCAACCCATCAATTTTCATTAATTTACCAACATAATATATAACAATACTATCAATATATATAACTTTCTCAAGAAGTCGGTAAATTGCTCTAAGATCTTCTGTGCAATAAATGAAATAACAAAAGTTCTTTGGCCAAAGAAAAACACAAACTGATGAGGTAAGTGGTTCCCAATGGAGATAAATGTTAAGTGTAATAATCAGTTATCTCCATAATTATGGATTTCTTTTTTTTAAAAGATTTTTTATTTATTTATTTGACAGAGAGAGAGGATGCACAAACACAGGGAGCAGCAGCCAAAGGGAGAAGCAGACTCCCTGCTGAGCAGGGAGCCTGGTGTGGGACTTGATCCCAGGACCCTGAGATCATTACCTGGGCTAAAGGCAGACACTTAACTGAATGAGCCACCCAGGTGCCCCCAATAATTATGGATTTCTAATGGAACTTACTAAAAGGGCTAAAAAGAATACCAAGGATAGTAGACGTCCTGAGTACACAAGACAACTCCACAAAACAACAAAAAATAATTGATCCAAAACCCATGTAACTTTTGAACAACATGGCAAATGAACAGGTTTTTGTTCATAATCATTTGAACCTAGAACTTAACCCCATTTTAATATAAACATAGAGTAGCTTTGCATGTTTACAACACACACTGAATTTTCTAGAAATGCAACTACATGTGACTGAAAATATGCCATATACAACTTTGATCAGAATTTAACAAAAATGTGTTCATCATTTCAGAAAACTGCATCACCAATAGCGATGTACAACACACATCTCTGAGTACACCATATGTATAAAGAATATCCGAGACTCCTTATAATAGACTAAGAACCAAATATTATCAGTAGTATCAACTTATTAATAGCAGTGGATTTCATTAATAAAGTGATTAATGTTATATTATTTGTATCTACTTTTTAAATGTGTAGTACAATACAAAATCTTTGTGGTAGAAATTACATATTAAAATTATTTACTTGGGGGTTGCCAAGTGTTTTTCAACATAGGACTCTTAAAATGCAATCCAATTCTATTAGCTCTAATATAACTGTATCTTTTTCCAATCTGTCACCTATTTCCTAAAATCAATAAAATGATATAATTTCCAACGTCTTTTTAAATATCAGAAACTGAATGAATGCCTTGACATGTGGTGGGGCTTCAAGACAGAAAATATATTTTCTGTGACATTTCATCATAATCCTGTCCATATTTTAACCACTCAAAGATCCAGCTCATACCTGAAATATAATACTTCCTCATTTTCTCCATTTCAATAGCCTGTCATTTGTCTTGGCATGAGATCTCCAGTTTCTGATTTGCCATCTTGATTGGATCCAGAGTGAATGAAGGAGTTTCAGAGACTTCTTCCACTTAGCCCTTTCTACCTTAGTGGCTCATTTCTAACAGATCAAAAGCTAATATGAGCATCCACAAGAGGCTACATATATCCATTCCAATTACGTACTTAAAGACAGGGAAGATTACCACAGAGTGAGTCTTCAGACCCAATATAATCAATTAAACAGATTTATACCAGAATTCCATTTATTACCTAGTCCCCATAAGTTCCCATTTTTACAAAGGGGCTATGACTCTTCATCTCTAAATCCCAGGAGTACTCCCTAATTTTTAATATAATTAATTATGGAAATTCACAAAGTTCTAGAGAACATTATTCCATCCCCATTGAGAATCACTGACCTAATAAAATAATGTTTTCCTCTACCCAACCAAAATACTCTGACCTTCAAATTTACTGTGTGCAAGACATAAGAACACATTACGAACTCATTGGAGTTCATATATTTCCTGATAATCAGAAGTAGATTAGTTTTTGATGTGGTAGTCCATGATTCATTGTTTCCATATAACATCCAGTGTTCGATGTTCCATGCACAAAAACTAATGATGTACCCTATGGGGACTAAAATAACACAATTAAAAAAAAAAAAAAAGAAGTAGTAGATTAGAAAAGGTCTAATCTAGGGCCAATCCAGAAACATGTTTTTGTTTTTTCTCATCACTTGCAGTTAAGATAAAATTTGTCAATGATGTCTTCAGAAATACTAACACAACTTCTTAAGATCCAAAGTAGCAATATCGAAAAGATTTTTTAAGCAAATAAATTAATGATATTTTGGTGATTGATATCTGTTCAAATACCTTATCCAAAGCCCTTCAGAAATATCTCTGTTTCTTTTCCCATGACCAATTATCTACTAAATGTGTTGAGGTCCCACTGGAGAAACAGTGGAGGAATATTTATTGTGTATATCGATGACATGGTACAGGTGCTTCTTCAACTTTATTTGATGGGTGCTGAGAATCAGAGATTCAGATTAGAATCCTAACAGTGAAGATTCACAATATTCCATTGGGAGAGCTGACATCAACCTTCTGCTTACTTGTTCATGATTTTTTTTCTGGTAATAAAAGTAAACAGTAATCCACTTGGCTACCAAATTAGTTCATCCCTCAGAACTCACTTACGCATTACCACCAATTCCTGCCAACTAACACACCCTATTGGCCATCTGGTCTTGCTAACTGTTGAGGTACTAAAGAGTTAGTTGCAACCACCTGTCCTTTACTGTTCTGGAATCCTAACACAACCACTCTGACCCTGGGGAGCCCAGCTGACAGGTAATATTTTCTCCTGTCTACCATGGCCTACACACAACAGCCACCACTGAGTTTCAAAGACTCCAGAACTCCCCTTACAACTGTACTCTTTATTGTCTTAATGAAGAAACCTCCAAGAAAAAAGAATTAATGGTCTGATATTACGTAATACGTGTGTTCCAACACAGTCAGCTTCCTGAGTCTTCTGACTCCAGTGCTCAAAATCTCCTTGACAGTTCCCGCATCTCCACCTATATACCAGAGGCAAACAGCATGCTCACATTTTAAAAAGCCATTAGCAACTACAGGCATATCATTAAGACCTGAAATCCTAGATCATAGGAGAGTGACACCACATCAATAAATTCTCCCTTCTCAAGTCTTAGATTTCATACTCCCTGATCCAAAACCCTCAAGGTCCACTCTCATATGTGAACTGCTGATTCCTGCCTCTGCATATTTGTCAGGCCCTGCAACTTTTTCAGCGATGAGCTATCTCTGACCTATCTACAGCAGAGGCTGTGTCTTCCCAGTCATGCTACACTGAGACCTGACACTTGTTACTGATCTGGAGACAATAAATGGAGGCAGGGTGAACTCTGGAGAAGGACAAACATCTTTTTATGAAGCATAAACATCAGGTGAAATCTCTGCATTATTGCCAGGAAAAGGGAAGCGACCTTACTCTATCAAATGACAGAAGACTACTACTTCTACCCAGGAGTTTTCAAGGGAACGAATCTAGGTTTCAAGGCTCTGAGGTCATACTTAGAAGTATCCCCATTGTATGCCTCAAACTCCCACTCGTTCTCATCAGGCAGTGACTCTGGCATGGGTGAACGGTCCCAGCTGATCTTTCAGTTTCATTTGAAACCAGCCAAACTTATGATTAAATCCGGGGCATAAACTCAACATACTCTGCTCTCTAGCTGTAGAAGTTTAGGGTCTTCAAATGTCATGAAGACCATGTGATGTTCACAGCATGCCCTGTGTTGATGCAAGGCTCCTTCTTTAAGGCTTTATGGCAGTTAACAAAAGGCAGCCAAGTCCACAATCGTAGTTACCATCCCCGCCCCCCCCAAGACTTTCAAGTGCTAAAGTTGCTGCACAAACTAGCACTTCTCCTCCAACCTATACTTCAGTCTATCAAACACAGTTAATATTCTCAATAATTATACTATAGCACACCAGGATAACCACTATCCCCCTTACCGTTAGCATGATAGTGCTTACTGCCACCTGATAAGTCACCTAACCATAACATCCCCCAATGAAGGTCTGTTACCAAGAGCCACTTTCAGTAGCAATTGCCTTAGTTGGAATTACCTCAATAGCAGATGCCAAGATAGGATGGGAGGGCTTGCCAACGGCAGTTATCTCAGGAAGCACTGTGACGCAGTGGGAATGTAGGACAAACTCTCACCCTTCATTGGTTGAGGACAACCCATTCTGGCATGAACTGGGCATAAACTGGTGGCACTGGGCAGAAATAGGTACCTCTGGAACTAAAAGAGGAACAAAGATTCTCATACTTTATGTGGAATACTGGAAAGTACAAGGAACTGTCCCTATAGCTTTGGTGAAACTATGACCGCCAGGGGTGTTAGTTAGATACATCATAAGTATCTGTCACAACATTTTATCAAAACTTTTTTTACCTATTTTTATTTTATTAAAATAAGTTATCTCCCACTGAAGAACACCAGTTTTTATCACAAGGGTTGTTAGAAGGCTGAAGAAAAAAAAATTACTGACCTTCCTTACACTATTACATTGAAAAGGAATTTGATTGAGAGACACTGCATTTCACAGAATGCAAATATGTTTTACCTTCACACTGTAAAACCGATAAATTTTACAAAAATAATATATTGTGTTTTCTTTGAAGTCTGCATGTTACTCCTCAAAAGTAAACAAATGTCACAGAGAATATCACCTCACTCATTACATATTTATCTTACAGTTCATATTGCCATTAAATAATGTTTTAAGTGACCATTTCTGAGTTCCAGCTGTGGTTTAGGTCAGAGCCAGAACCCTGGCAAGATAAATAATGTAGTGACCCTTTGAATGAACATTTTTGCCCCATTACTGAAGCCCTGTTCACTGTGTCTGCTATTCCCCTTCCCTCAGCTTACATCACAGGAAATGCATTCCTAAAATGTTCTCCATTTTCTTCCTTGAGCAACTGGTGGGGTGCATGGGGAAAAAAAACTCTAGAAAGGGCCACTTGGGTGCCCCCAATTCCTGTGACCCCCCCCTCCCAGGAGCTCCGCACTCTATTGACTGTCCAAACTTGAGCAGCAATCTATCAACTACTTCAGCTCAAGTCTTCTGTTTCCAGCTGGTCTTGCTCCAGGTAAGCCAGGGCTCCTGTCTCATGTCTCCCTGAAAGCTCTTGTTTCCCTTTAGATTTTTGGCTATTTGTTTATCCTGTAATCTCGATTCTCCAATGATTTCCAGAAAACTCATGGATTTGCAGTTGGCCCACCTCTTGTTTCTTTCATTGTAAAGGTGGGAGCAATGCTCTTGCCAGCTCTCTATGGCCTTGAGCAAAAACTTGAAATGCTATAACCTTTTTCATTTCACTCCCTTGTTTTACTGATATAGTTTCTCCTTCTGTTTATTATATTCCCTACCCAGAAAATTTTACCTCCTCCTTCAAGTTCCAGCTCAGGTATCCTCTTCTCAAACTTTCCTGATCCCTCCAAGGTAAATTAATCCTGCCCTTTTCAGTACTCCATTAATACATTCTTCATTCCATTATAAACTTATTGAACACACACTGTGGTAGTGATGACATGGTCCCCAAAGAATTTCATTCTAGCAAAGGATACAGGCGAGTGCTCAGATAATGCAGGAACACATTAACATGTAGGAAGAGAACCAATTTTAGTTTGAGAAGGTTATGAAAAATACATAAGATGTGATGTCCAACTATATATTTAAAGACAAACAAAATTGTCCCGTGAAGAGGGAAAGGTTCCCAAGCATTTCAAATCACTGATATAGGAAATTAGTATATTATATTTTGGTTAGTGTCTCCACTGTTAGCCTGAAAGATACTTTCAGTAAAAACTATGTGATATTCATCTTCATTAATACTATAAGCACTCACTTAATAATTATTAAGCAATTTGAATGACTAGCTTTACTTCCTAACAAGAATGGTTTTTTTTTCAGTATAAGCACACTGTAGAAAATAATTGCTTTAAGAATGATGATCCTATTTTCAGTGCCCTGCACTCAAAAGCCAAATAAATAAAACAAAGAAAAAATAATGAATATAATTCTAACTAGAAAGGCTATCTACAAAATACTGTACAAATTAGTATTCCAATTTTTCCCTTGCTTACAAAAATCATAAATAGGAACCAGGGCAAAATGTACTTTCATCATTCAGAACTATATATTTTTCTACTATTTCATACATAAATGCCAAACCTTGTTACTTTGTATTTCTAAGCTTATAATCCATGATTTCAATGAATTAAAATAGTGCTCTCACTTATCTGGAAACAAAAGTATCTTACTAAAGTACCATATCACAAATTATTATAGATGGTTACTATGATTTAAGCAAAAATATAGTACAAATTAAACTTGTCAGTTTTGGTGTGCCTGGGTGGCTCAGTGGGTTAAAGCCTCTGCCTTCGGCTCAGGTCATGATCTCAGGGTCCTGGGATGGAGCCCCACATCAGGCTCTCTGCTCAGCAGGGAGCCTGCTTCCTCCTCTCTCCTCTCTCTCTGCCTGCCTCTCTCCGTACTTGTAATCTCTCTCTCTCTGTCAAATAAATAAATAAAATCTTTAAAAAATAAAATAAAAAAATAAAGTTGTCAGTTTTAATTGATGGAATAATGGAATCTTAGAACAAATATAAAATATTTCTTGTTTATGACCAGGACCCGATACATAATTTGTGGCAGGGGGAGGCAAGAATCAGTACAAAATAAAAATGTAAGGCTCTTGTTAAAAATTTATTAAGATTTTCAAGATGGTGACAGCAGTGCATTAAACTAAGCATGATGTCCTCTAGGCACACACCCGAGAAGGTGGCCCTACTGATGAATTTTGTATTCAGCAAAATATTGTTAAGTATCTTCTATCTTACAACACAGAACTCTGATTTAAATCCATTGGTTCTGAGACCAAAATAGCCTTCCTTAATAGGAATTCCACAAAGATCTTATGCTTTCACCTCTTTTTTAAGTTTAGAGATTATGGAGAAGGAATAAAAACTGGTTCTTTTCACCTTCTCTGAACCTGAAAACCTATGACACCTCAGTGGCTAGCCAAAGATATGATCATCTACCTTGAAATGTTTAAAGTAATTCTATAACAAGTACTATATTTGTTTTAAATAAAAAGAAACAAAATGATCATTTTCCATAGTTAACAGACTTCTTTGGATATAAAAGTTTTATTTTTTCCCCCTATGGAAAATATTCTTTATTTTGAAATTAAAGTAAAAAAATATAAATGAATAAAATACTTTATAAATGCATGTGGAAAGTGCTAATGTGACTAATACTTTATAATACATGATGGTCCAGATAAAAATTAAGGGAAATATTGCCTTATTTATTTATTTATTACGCTAATGTTAGTCACCATACAGTACATCATTAGTTTTTGATGTAGTGTTCCATGATTCATTGTTTGTGTATAACACCCAGTGCTCCATGCAATACGTGCCCTCCTTAATACCCATCACCCGGCTCACCCATCCCCACACCCCCAGCCCCTCTAAACCCCTCAGTTTGTATCCCAGTGTCCAAAGTCTCTCACGGTTCATCTCCTGCTCTGATTCCCCCCCCCCTTCATTTTTCCCTTCCTTCTCCTAATAATATCCTCCATGCTATTCCTTATGTTCCACAAATAAGTGAAACCATATGATAACTGACTTCCTATGCTTGATTTATTTCACTTAACATAATCCCCTCCAGTTTCATCCATATTGATGTAAAAGTTGGGTATACATCCCTTATTAATTTTTCATAATTTTATAGTTATTAGAGTTGATGATTTGTGTCAAATACAGTACATTTATACCTAATATAAGTGCAAATATACAACTCTGAAACAAAAATTATTTTAATATTATGTGGCATATATAAATTAGAAATAAAAGAATGTTTAGATACCATGAAACAACTGCTTTTTTAGGGTTAATTTTTTTGAGGGGGAGAATAAATCTTGAGGATAACAATTAAATTATAAGAACACAAAAATCATTCATAAAACTACTGAAAGCAGGGCACCTGGGTGGCTCAGTCATTAAGCATCTGCCTTAGGCTCAGGTCATGATCCCAAGGTCCTGGGATCAAGCCACACATCTCAGCAGGGAGCCTGCTTCTCCCTTTCCCTCTGCCTGCCTGCCTTCCACTCCCCCTGCTTGTGCTCTCACTCTCCCACTATCTCTCTCTCTTTCTCTATGTCAAATAAATTAAATATTTTTAAAAAAACATACTGAAAGTAGAGTAAAAGGAGTGGGTTCATGTCTAGTGAAACAGAAAAAGAAGTATAAGGAACCACTTCAAAGGCTTAAATGACTACAATTATAATTAATAATGACAGACTCAAAAGAAGAGCAAGAAACATGATTTTTTATTTAACGGGCTATGGAGGAAAATCATAAAAATAAAAAGAAAATTTTCAAAAAAAATTAAGAACGTTTCTTTTTTTAGAGAGATACCAAAGACAAACATATTGTCTGTGGGTTCTTTTAAAGCCTCCACAAAACTGCCATTTTTAAAAGGCTTAACTTTTTATGAAAATTGATAAAATGCAAGTAAACCTAGTTTATAATAATACCGGTTGCTTAACTAGCACAACACTAAACTTTGAAAAGGAAAGCCTATAATAATTAGTTTACAGCAAAAGTTCAATCCACAAAATTTCTAAAAAACTCATTTTTACTTACAATTGGCATTGATCACCTTTGATTCCTTTAGTTGTGCAGAAACATTTTCCTGTGTGCATGTGACAAATATTTGCATGGCCACTGCATGTACAAGCTGTAAGTCAAAACGAAAATGACACTGAATATTCTCCATCACAAACATGCATCACATTTCATTTGGGGCTTTATTTTTATATTGTGTATTTTCCCCTGGCCATCTAAAAACTAGAATTACCGCATAAGTTATTTTTTATTAAAGGGAAGTAAATTCACTTATTGAAAAACTCTGTGAAACTCTTTAAAGTCTCTGGGGTATCCTGAAGTTAAGTATGGATCCAAGTATTATCACATTCTTCTTTGGGCTCCTCTCCATTTCTCATTTGATATATCTATTTAATGAAATGAATTTCAAAGAGCATAAGAGTCTTGGAATCAAACAGCTTAGATTCAAAATGTACATCTATGATCACCAGCTACCCTGGGCAATTTATTTAACTTCTCTGCCTTAGCTCATTCATCTGAAAAAACAAAAACAAACAAAACAAAACGCCAATAATAACACTTTGCTCTTAGTACTGATGTGAAGAGTAAATGAGATCATTTATTTTTAAATATCTAACACATTTAAAGCACTTAATAAATACAGCTATTAGTTCTACTACTATTACACTGCCAACAATAATAAAAATACAGTTATATACCATGTAAAAAGGCATGCCTCTTTATTGCCCCCTAAGCTTCTGAGATCACTCTCAGTTTTAATATTACAGAATATTAACTGAAACATAACAGGGCACTCATTTCATTTTCTTACTTTGCATTCCTTGTTAAAGAGTAGCATTCCAATTATTTGGGACACAAACTCCATACTTATTGTGTCTAACATCCAAACAATTGGTAAGTTCTATTTCAGCAAGCACAATCTCTCTTATATCTGACCCCTCTTTTTCATTGTGATAACCACTGTAAGGTGGTATAGCATTGTCATTTACTTTCTCTTACTGACACAATATAGTCACATATCTGATCTACCAATTTCTAGGCTACAGTGCATTTGTCAATCCTGAGACAGCCTAAGAGATCAGTCCAACCATGCTACTAGTCCTTTCAAAAACTTTCGGTGAGAACTACTGTGTCCCTGCACACCTCCATCTAGTTAAACCACTCTCTGATATAAATGAAACAATGTGATTTTTTTCTTGGTTCACATACACATGTAAAAATTAGTGAGTTTTGATCAAAATATAAAATATTCTAGAAAACTAAGCATCTTGCTAATAGCTTATGATTATTTGCTTTGAAAAATATAGATGATTAATATAAAGTAAATACACACACCCCTACACACACATATAAAGTAAGTTTTGGTACTAGGTAGATACTTAAAAACATGGTTTTCTGGCTAGAAGAAATTTCCACATAAAAGTATGATTTTTTTTTCTTCCTAAAGAATATTTAAATAAATCAGCATAATTTTCCTTTAAGTTTATAAAATTAACTATGGAAACACACGGTGTGAGAATTACAGAAATGAATGACAAGGGGAAGTATTGCAAGGAATAAAGAAAATGATCATCGAGCAATTACAGGACCCTAAGATATATTGATAACATACATTTTCATAAATAATAAATGAATATACCATATCTTAATATTAACTTCCAGAGGTTCATATTGCCTTAGAGTCAGAACTTTACGAAAAATAGTGATGCACATTAATATTTTAAAATTTAGATAAACCTTTTATTCACCCTTTATGGCAGAACTGAATAAGAGTTATGTTTGCAGAGTTCCTTAAAAGAATTACCATTGTATAGTAGCTTTAATAATTCCTGAGACAAAAAAAAATTGTGTTAAAATACCTTCTAATGTAAGCCAATTTTGAGAGAATTCCCTTGTGGTTCTGTACGTCAGGCTAAAATGGCACAAATGTATTTTAAATTCAATTGTTTAAAATTTATACTTCATGAAAGTGTTGAAATTATTCTGTTGTCAGCATTTGAGGTTATCTTTTTATGCTGAATAAGCACCTATGAAATCATCATACAGTGGCCTCTTATTTGGCAAATTTTATATGATGATGATTTTATAGCCTAGACATACGCCAAAGGGACATTTTGTGGTCACATGTTATTTCTGTCCCCCACAGTATAAAGTTGCAATATCAACTTATAACCAAGACTCAACAATAAGGACAGGAAAAAAAAAAAGATGCTATAAGGGTTATTCTAACAAGTTGTACACAAAGAATATACCTAGAAACATGAAACCAAAAAAGGTAGTCATCATTGACAGCACTTGTTTCTAAATCAGTTTATGTGCCAAAGTTCCTTTTATTGCTAGATCCTTACTCTCTGTTGAATATCTATAACAATGTTTTCTGGAAATTAGGAAATTGTGTCCATTTAATATGCTTTGTATACTTCTAGAATATTATACTTGATATTTAGTAGATCTGCTATACATTATATTTTGAAGGAGTAAGAATTCTGACTAAGGCAAATGTTCAAATAGCTGATCTAAAATTCTATTCAAACTTACATTTTTACTCACAACTCTAAGCCCAAATTTTCACTGATGTGTGGTTTATGAAAAGAGGAAACAGAATATAGCTGTTTCTTTTTTATATAAATAAACGTGAAATGTTGATACTAACAATATATTAGCAATCTGAATTTTCTCATTAAAAATGCCAGAATTACAACTATTGCCATGTACCTGTTGTTGAGAGAGTGATTTTTTTTTCTATTGAAAAAGTGATAGTTCTCATCATTAAAAATAAGCCGTCAATCAGACTTACAGAGGTCACTTTGTTTAGTCAGGATATCTGACAACTGTACTTGCCTAAATAAAGAGTAAGTAGTAAAACTCAGTTATTCAGCCCTAGATCCAGTATTTACTGAATAGTATGAGATGTAAGGACAGGTCTAGAACTGTAATTAGGATGACAAACATGGAGTGCCTGGATGGCTCAGTCAGTTGAGCATCCGACTCTTGATTTCAACTCAGGTCATGAGCTCAGGGTCCTGGGATGGAGCCCCTCAACAGACTTCGTGCTCAGTGGGGAGTCTGCTAGAGGAATCTCTCTTCGTCTTCCTCTGCCCCTCCATTCCTCGCCTGCTTGTGTACTCTCTCTCTCAAATCAATAAATAAATCTTTAAAAAAAAAAGGTGGCAAATAAGAATCCAGAACTTAAGTAACTGGAACCTTCAAGCAAACTGGACTGTCTCAAGGATTTCAGTAATAGGTTAGAATGTCACAAAGTGCCAAGAGGGCTGTAAGATTTATATTTTATATTCGAAAGCTGTCCAACATATTCAAAAATGGAAAGAAGAAACTCTAACCATCTATTCTACCTATATCCCTAGAGCCAAATCTGGCCCATTTCCTATTATTGTACAGCCCATAAACTGAGAACGGTTTTACATTTAAAGGATTGTGAAGAAAGAGAAGGAGGTGAAGGTGGAGATAAAGGAGAGAAGGAGAAGGAGGCAGATGAAGCAGAGGCAGCAATAGCAGCAACCATAATTGGCCCACAAAAAACAAAATTTACTATTTAACCCTTTAGAGGAAAAAAAGCATGCCAATTCCTGATCTACAATCACAAAGCCTGGGATCACATAATTTGTCAGTTTCCAATTCTGACTTAATTTTAAAAACTGAAACCAGATTTAAAACAAGTTAGTTTTGTTTTGTTTTGTTTTGTTTTTCCTAACAGAAGAGTGTTAAGCAAGTCTCAGAGACAAAGAGAAAATCCTGAAAGCAGCTTGGGACAAGAGGTCTGTAACATACAATGGTAGAAATATTAGATTGATAGCAGACCTATCCACAGAGACCTCGCAGGACAGAAAGGACTGGCATGATATATCTAGAGAACTAAACGAGAAAAATATGCAGCCAAGAATACTATATCCAGCTAGGCTGTCATTGAAAATAGAAGGAGAGATAAAAAGCTTCCAGGACAAACAAAAACTAAAGGAATTGCAAACACCAAGCCAGCCCTACAGGAAATTTTGAAAGGGGTCCTCTAAGCAAAGAGAGAGCCTAAAAGAAACATAGACCAGAAAGGAAGAGATACAATATACAGTAACAGTCACCTTACAGGCAATACAATGTCACTAAATTCATATCTTTCAATAGCTACCCTGAATGTAAATGGGCTAAAGGCCCCGATCAAAAGACACAGGGTATCAGAATGGATTAAAAAACAAGACCCATCAATATGCTGTCTACAAGAAACCCATTTTAGACCCAAAGACACCTCCAGATTTAAAGTGAAGGGGTGGAAAACAATTTACCATGCCAATGGACATCAAAAGAAAGCTGGGGTGGCAATCCTTATAGCAGATAAATTAGATTTTAAGCCAAAGACTGTAATAGAGATGAGGAAGGACACTATATCAAACTTAAAGGGTCTGTCCAACAAGAAGATCTAACAATTTTAAATATCTATGCCTCTAACATGGGAGCAGCCAATTATATACACCAATTAATAACAAAATCAAAGAAACACATCAATAATAATACACTGATAGTAGGGGACTTTAACACCCCCCCTTACTGAAATGGACAGATCATCTAACCAAAAGATCAACAAGGAAATAAAGGCTTTAAATGACACACTGGACCAGTTGGACATATCAGATAAATTTAGAACATTCTATCCCAAAAGAACAGAATACACATTCTTCTCTAGTGCGCGTGGAACATTCTCCAGAAGAGATCGAGTCCTAGGTCACAAATCAGGTCTTAACTGGTAACAAAAGTCTGGGGTCATTCCCTGCATATTTTCAGGCCATAATGCTCTGAAACTAGAATTCAATCACAAGAGGAAAGTTGGAAAGAATTCAAATACATGGAGGCTAAAGAACATCCTACTAAAGAAATGAATAGGTCAACCAGGAAATTAAAGAAGAATTTTAAAAATTCACAGAAACAAATGAAAGTGAAAACACAACTGTTCAAAATCTTGGGGACACAGCAAAGGCGGTCCTGAGAGGAGAGTGTATAGCAATACAAGTCTTTCTCAAGAAACAAAAAAGGTCTCAAGTGCACAACCTAACCCTACACCTAAAGGAGCTGGAGAAAGAACATCAAAGAAAGCCTAAGCCCAGCAGAAGATAAATAGTAAAGATCAGAGCAGAAATCAATGAAATTGAAACCAAAAGAACAGTAGAACAAATCAATGAAACTAAGAGCTGGTCCTTTGAAAGAATTAATAAGATTGAAAAACCCCTGGCCAGACTTATCAAAAAGAAAAGAGAAAGGACCCAAATTAATAAAATCGTGAATGAAAGAGGAGAGATCACAACAACACCAAAGAAATACAAACAATTATAAGAACATATTATGAGGAGCGCCTGAGTGGCTCAGTGGGTTAAGCCTCTGCCTTCAGCTCAGGTCATGATCTCAGGGTCCTGGGATTGAGGCCCACATCAGGCTCTCTGCTGGGTGGGGGGCCTGCTTCCCCCCCCCTCTGCCTGACTCTCTGCCTACTTGTAATCTCTCTCTGTGTTAAATAAATAAATAAAATCTTAAAAAAAAAAAAGAGAACATATTATGAGCAACTTTACACCAGCAAATTTGACAATCTGGAAGAAATGGATGCATTTCTAGAGACATATAAGCTACCAAAACTGAACCAGGAAGAAATAGAAAACCTGAACAGACCCATAGCCAGTAAAGAGATTGAAGCAGTCATCAAAAATCTCCCAAAAAAACAAGAGCCCAGGGACAGACGGCTTCCCAGGGAAATTCTACTAAACATTTAAAGAATTAATACCTATTCTCCTGAAACTGTTCCAAAAAGTAGAAATGGAAGGAAAACTTCCAAACTCATTTTATGAGGACAGCATTACCTTGATCCCAAAACCAAAGACCCCATCAAAAAGGAGAATTACAGACCAATATCCTTGATGAACACAGATGCAAAAATTCTCACCCAAATACTAGCCAATAGGATCCAACAGTAAATTAAAAGGATTATTCACCATGACCAAGTAGGATTTATTCCTGGGCTGCAAGATTGGTTCAACATCCGCAAATCAATCAATGTGATACAATACATTAATAAAAGAAAGAACAAGAACCATATGATACTCTCAAAAGATGTTGAAAAAGCATTTGACAATGTATAGCATCCTTTCTTGATCAAAACACTTCACAGTGCAGGCATAGAGGGTACATACCTCAATATCATCAAAGCCATCTATGAAAAACCCACCGCGAATATCATTCTCAATGGGGAAAAACTGAAAGCTTTTCCCCTAAGTCAGGAACACGGCAGGGATGTCCACTATCACCACGGCTATTCAACATAGTAGTAGAAGTCCTAGCCTCAGCAAACAGACAACAAAAAGAAATAAAAGGCAACCAAATCGACAAAGAAGAAGTCAAACTCTCACTCTTTGCAGACAATATGATCCTTTATGTGGAAAACCCAAAAGACTCCACCCCAAAACTGCTAGAACTCATACAGGAATTCAGTAAAGTGTCAGGATACAAAATCAATGCACAGAAATCAGTTGCATTTTTACACACCAACAACAAGACAGAAGAAAGAGAAATTAAGGAGTCAATCCCATTTACAATTGCACCCCAAACCATGAGATATGTAGGAACAAACCTGACCAAAGAGGCAAAGAATCTATACTCAGAAAACTATAAAGTACTCATGAAAGAAATTGAGGAAGACACAAAGGAGTGTAAAAACCTTCCATGCTCATGGATTGGTAGAACAAATATTGTGAAAATGTCTACGCTACCTAGAGCAATCTATATATTTAATGAAATCCCTATCAAATACCATCAATTTTTTTCAATGAAATGGAACAAATAATCCTAAAATTCATGTGGAACCAGAAAAGACCCTGAATAGCCAGAGGAATGTTGAAAAAGAAAACCAAAGTTGGTGGCATCACAATTCCAGACTTCAAGCTCTATTACAAAGCTGTCATCATCAAGACAGTATGGTACTGGCACAAAAACAGACACATAGATCAATGGAACAGAATAGAGAGCCCAGAAATGGACCCTCAACTCAATGGTCAAGTAATCTTTGACAAAGCCGGAAAGATTGTCCAGTGGAAAAAAGATGTCTCTTCAACAAATGGTGTTGAGAAAATTGGACTGCCACATGCAGAAGAATGAAACTGGACCATTTCCTTGCACCACACACAAAAACAAACTCAAAATGGATGAAAGAGGTATATGTGGGACAGGAATCCATCAAAATCATTGAGGAGAACACAGGCAGCAACCTCTTCGACCTCAGTGGCAGCAACTTCTTCCTAGGAACATCACCAAAGGCAAGGGAAGCAAGGGCAAAAATGAACTATTGGGACTTCATCAAGATTAAAAGCTTTTGCACAGCAAAGGAAACAGTCAAAAAAACCAAAAGACAACTGACAGAATGGGAGAAGATATTTGCAAATGACATATCAGATAAAGGGCTAGTATCCAAAATCTATAAAGAGCTTCTCAAACTCAACACCCATAAAACAAATAACCCAGTCAAGAAATGGGCAGAAGACATGAACAGACATTTCTCCAAAGAAGACATCCAAATGGCCAACAGACACATGAGAAAGTGCTCAACATCACTGGGCATCAGGGAAATGCAAATTAAAACCACAGTGAGATACCACCTCACACCAGTCAGAATGGCTAAAATCAACAAGTCAGGAAACAACAGATGTTGGCAAGGATGCAGAGAAAGGGGAACCCTCTTACACTGTTGGTGGGAACGCAAGCTGGTGCAGCCACTCTGGAAAACAGTGTGGAGGTTCCTCAAAAAGTTGAAAATAGAGCTACCCTATGAACCAGCAATTGCGCTACTGGGTATTTACCCTAAAGACACAAAGGTAGTGATCCTCAGGGGCACGTGCACCCGAAAGTCTGCAATGTTTAACTGAAACAGCAAGAGAGAGAGAGGACGCTTGAAGGAATTCTGTGTAGTTACTTACAACTTTTCTGTGTTAAATTACGTCAAAACAAAAAATTTAAATAGACCTTTTCAATTTTGAAAAGATTAAACATTTATACACCTAAAAAAATAAATAAAATACATGCTTATGGTTTTGACTTGTAAGTCAGTAACAACACTATGTTTATCAGCTTTGAGGTGTTCTTTTTTCCCTATATGTTATTGAGGGTTTTGTTTTCTCCATTTTGAGTAGAAGGGGTGTTGTTAGCAGTATGTGAAGTAAACAGTTCCATATTTCAAGAAAACACTATTAATTATTTCTCTTCCTGTAAAGGAAATAAAAAGGTAGACAACAAATGGAGACACTGTATGGAGGGTACAGAGATGGTAGGGAGAGTATTCATTTATTCAACACACATTTAATAAGAAGCTATTCCATTTCAGCTAATCTGTAACATGCAACAGCAAAAGAAGAAAAGAATCATGGGCGCTTAACTGATATTATCATTAACTAAGATGGGGGTGAAAGAATATTTTTAAATAATAAAGTCGTTGAATTTAGTTTTTGAACTAATTAATCTGAACAATACTGGCCTTGTACAGGAAGTCAAAAAACAAGTTAAAATTTCTTATTAAAATAAATACACAATTAAACATATACTTCCTTTAAAGGCTAAAAATATGGATGATTATTTTTATAAAATAAGTAGATGGATCCATAGAGAAAAAGCAAGATGAAAGTTATAGACAAAATTATTTGTGATTAAAAGAAAAGCAAATATTTCCATTTATATCCTATGGTATATAAAAATGGACTGCTGAGAAAAAAGGTGTTTCTTGGTAATAATATATTAAGAAGGACTTTAATATGTTTATGAACTATTTACAGAAAATATTTAGGGTGATGCTTTCCTACACCTGCTCCAGGCATTTCTAATATATAATTAACTTGTCCACCATCACTAATTACTTTTTGTGCATTATCTGAGCAATAAAAAGGTATATCCAAATTTGCATTAATTTTGCTCTTTAAAAAATCTATAAATATCAGACTAAAACCAAATACATGCTTAGAGTTTCTTAGATTAACCTCTGATTTTCTGGAGTACACTAAATAAATGTTTTGTGCTTTACAATATGAGAAATATGCCCCCATTTTAATTTACCTTTTAGTTTTCACCCTAGACCTTTCATTTGAAGTGAATAAGAATTGCTTAACTTTTCTAGGTTTGTATAATAGCCTTTTTATTGTTAAATTATACCATCTTACATCACTTTTTAAACAATCAAAAAGTGCTAGATCCTTATAACACAAAGCCTCAAGCAATACATGCTAAGGGGACTAGCCATCACATCAAATGAAATTAAAGAGAAATATTAAACACTTAAGATAAAAATAAGGCCTTCTATCTAGTCCCCAAAAGATAAATATTGTACTTGTAGATGTAAAACCATTAAGTATTTTTTTAATTCCATGAGATATATAAGTGAACTTATTAATGAAAAGAAAGCACGCAAGTGACACATTTCATTGTCAAAAATATGCAAATCAGAGGTGGAAATATTTTGCAGCATCAGGCCTAGGACCTTAAATAGCAGTAACCAAATGCCAAAAGTTGAAATGAAGATTTAAAGTTAGGATGGGTGGAAAGTAGAAGTTTGTGCAAATAAAAAACAGGGAGAGAGATCTTAAGGAAAAGGGGTAGGTATAATAAAGGTGCGGAAGTAAGCCAAACGAAGTTCCCCAACACTCAAAAGCATAGTGATGATGTCTCTAGCAGTTTCATGAGGCTTAGGCCACAGACATCTCTCTGAAAAGGCATCTAACACAAGAAAGTAGTAAAAACTGCACCTTCTACTAACCACAATCAAGGTCATTCTGAAATTACCTGACTTAATGTCAGGTCCAATTACTTTTCATAGTCTCAGTTCTTCTTGTCCTTTTGATTCCTTTTATGAGAATAAAAGGGATGAAGAGAGCTCAAAAAGACAGAATAGATAAAGAAAGCTTAGGGCTATAAGTATACAAAGTTAGAGGAACACATCCCCCAGAAAAACAAAACATTTCAAAATAATTAGTACAGAGAGAAGACAAATGAGCTACAAAATTATAGAAGCTATAAAATAAAGATTTCTTAAATCATTCCATTTAAACAGGAAGCTCTGCATGATTTAAAAAGCCATTTTTGGTTTTCTTAATGTATTTAAATTTTTTAATGTTATTCTGAAGCAAATTATTATTATTATTATTATTGTTATTTTCCCCAGGGGTACAGGTCTGTGAATTATCAGGCTTACACCTTTCATAGCACTCACCACAGCACAAACCCTCCCCAATGTCCATAACCCACCCACCCTATCCCTGCCCTCCCACCCCCCAGTAACCCTCAGTTTGTTTCATGAGATTAAGAGTCTTTTATGGTTTGTCTCCTTCCCAATCCCATCTTGTTTCATTTTTTCCCTCCCTACCCTCCACGACCACCCGCCCTGCCCCTCAAGTTCCTCATATCAGAGAGATCATATAATAATTGTCTTTCTCTGATTGACTTATTTCGCTCAGCATAATACCCTCTAGTTCCATCCACGTTGTTGCAAATGGCAAGATTTCATTTCTTTTCGTGGCTGCATAGTATTCCATTGTATGCATATACCACATCTTCTTTATCCATTCATCTGGTGATGGACATCTAGGTTCTTTCCATAGTTTGGCTATTGTGGATATTGCTGCTGTAAACATTTGGGTGCACGTGCCCCTTTGGATCACTACCTTTGTATCTTTAGGGTAAATACCTGGTAGTGCGATTGCTGGGTCATAGGGTAGCTCTATTTTCAACTTTTTGAGGAACCTCCATACTGCTTTCCAGAGTGGCTGCACCAGCTTGCATTCCCACCAACAGTGTAAGAGGGTTCCCCTTTTTCCGCATCCTCACCAACATCTGTTGTTACCTCTGTTGTTCATTTTAACCATTCTGACAGCTACTTTTTTTTAGATTTATTTATTTATTTGAGAGAGAGAGAGACAGCAGGGGAAGGGGCAGAGGGAGAGGGGGAGAGAGAATCTCAAGCAGACTCTATGCTGATGCAGAGCCCAACTCAGGGCTCAGTCTCACAACCCTGAGATCATGACCTGAGCCGAAATCAAGAGTCAGATGTTGGGCGCCTGGGTGGCTCAGTGGGTTAAAGCCTCTGCTTTCGGCTCAGGTCATGATCTCAGGGTCCTGGGATCAAAGCCCGCATCGGGCTCCATGCTCAGCAGGGAGCCTGCTTTCTCCTCTCTCTCTGCCTACTTGTGCTCTCTCTCCCTCTGTGAAATAAATAAATAAAATCTTAAAAAAAAAAAAAAGAGTCAGATGTTTAACTGACTGAGCCACCCAGGCATCCTCTGACAGTTACTAATAAACCATTTTTAACAGTTAATTGTAACAAAAGAATAGCTATGAATATACCATAGTCTAAAAACAATCTGAGTTAAATCTACAAGGACATTCACTAATATCGGCAACAATGTTGAATTGACTTTAGTAACTCAATTTAAAAAATAATCTGAATCTTCAGTACCTCTAAAACCTTACCATTCAAATATAAATTGACTTCCTTCTTTCCCTTAATATCAGCAGACTTTGAATTTTAAGAAATATATCTACTAATGAAAATGAACATTTCTCAATAAGGTAAACTAAAAATAAAGAAACAGCAGTAAATTTATACTTCTCATTTTTTATAAATTGATTTTAGCCACAGGTGCATTAAAAATAATTCACCAGATGTGACATACTGTTGATTTAGTTAGATAGCTAATGTGGCCCTAGGAAATAAAAATGACTTTCATATATTATATCACAATAGAGAAGTCATAGACAACAAAATAATATCTTGCCAACTTTAGGAAACAATGAAACTATAAGGAATTATTTAAAGCTCCATAAACTACCAGAGAATGTGCAGTAGTGAATAAGATAGGCATTTATCTTTCATCTCCTTTAATTTTCCATTGCATTATGCCTCAGCTGGCCAGATGTGTAATGTCAGCAACAAAAATGAATATGGAATAACTGAACTTAGTCTTAAACCTAGCAGAGACATATCATCCCCAAAGGGGAACATATTTCTAAAAGCACTTATGCCTATTGGAGTGATAAAACTTACCATTCTAATTTAAAGCATTTTATAGCTAATATAGTTATTCAAATGTTCCTTTTGCCTATGTTGGCAAAAAAATTAATACTTTGGTCATCCTCATGACATTGCATTTGGCAATGGATTCTTAGATATGCCCAAAAACACAAGCAACAAAAAAATAAATAAATAAACTGGACTTCATCAAAATTGGAAACTTCTGTGTTTCAAAGGACACTATAAAGAATGTGAAAAAGCAACCTACAGAATGGGGGAAAATATTTGCAAATTACATATCTGGTAAGGGCTTCATATCTAGAATATATAAAGAACCCTTACAATTTAATGACAACATCAAAAAACCCAAATAAAAAATGGGCAAAGGACTTAATAGACATTTCTCCAAAGATCTACAAATGGCCAATAAGCACATGAAAAGACATAGGAATCTGAACAAATATCTGCACGCCCATGTTCATCACAGCATTACTCACAATACCAACAGGTGGAAGCAACTCAGGAGTCCATTAATGGATGAATAGATAAACGGAATGCATTCCACATACAATACCATAATATTTGGCCTTTAAAAGCAAGGGCAATCTGACAAGCTAGAGCATGAAAGAAAATTGAAGACAATTATGCTAAGAGAAATAAGGCAGTCACTAAAGGACAAACACTGTACAACTCCACATATTTCAGGCCATCTAGAGAAATCATATTCATAGTGACAGAAAGTAAAATGATGGCTGCCAGGAGCTGGTGTAAGAGTAGTGGAGAATTGTTATTTAATGGGTAAGGAGTTTCAGTTTTGCAAGATCAAAAAGTTCTGGAGATGGATGGTAATGATGGTTTGATAACAACGTAAGTGTACTTAATGTCTTTGTGCTGTACACATACATATGGCAAAAATGGTAAATTTTATGTTATGTGTATTTCACAATTTAAAAAAAACTGTTCTAAAAAAAATAAACTGTTCTAGAAGCAAAGGACTTCTAAACACATTTTCCAAAGAAAATATACAATGGCCAACAACCACATGAAAAGATAGTTAACATCACTAGTCATTAGGGAAATGCAATCAAAACCACAATGGGATATCATTTCACATCAACTAAGATGATTAAAATTTTTAAAAAATGGAATATAACAACTGTTGTCAAGGATGTGGAGAAACTGGAATCCTCTACATTTCTGGTGGGAATGTAGAATGAAGCAGCCACTACGGAAAATAACTTGAACAATCTGGCAATTCCCCAAAAAGTTAAACATAGAATTACCACAATGCCTCTCCTAGTTTATGCACAAAAGAACTAAAAAGCAGTATTCTAACAAAGACTTGTGCAGTAAGGTTCACAGCAGCATTATTCACAATATGTAAACAGTGTTAACATCCTTATCTAGGCCAGGCCCTGGGCCTGCTCCCTATTTAACAGAATCTTCATCTTTTCATAGCCAACAATGGAGGCTTGTCTGTGGGTGCTGTATGGGCAACCTCCAAGTAGAAATAGAAGATTAAAAACATAATGGACAAGGACCAACCTAGAGATAAAAAAGGATTACTATAAAATTACTATTTAGAAGGAAATTTTTAAAAAAAAAATCTAAAAATTCCCTTACAAGTAAGAGGAAAAAGCAGGAGGATATAGAGGAAGATAGAGAAAAGTAGAGTTTAGTGGAAAAAAAAAAAAAGATGAAAATAGCACATTAAATGCTCTTTTAATGCTTCAATTCCCTTATGTGTACCTCTATTATATATGATCTCAATTGATCTTTATTATCTCCCTCTTACATATGAGCACAATAAGGCACTGAGAGTTTGAGTGGTTATGGTCATACATGTCAACAGTGGCAGTGGGGCTGGATTTCAGCCCAGGATTGATTCCAAACCCCAAAACAGCTTATCTGATGTAAGGCATACACAAAACCTTTAATTATTTCTTATATCTAGTCAAAACAATGACTTAGTATTATTAAAAAACAATAAGCAGTGATTATTTTTGAACAGTGAGACCATAGGCGACTTTTAATGTGTCTGTGTTTGCTAAATTTCTTATAATAAACATGTATTAATTTTGCAATAAGAAAAAACTTTTTAAAGTGTACCACAGAATTGTTATAGTTCACATCACCCCTAATGAATAAATACTACCTTCTAAAAATATTGAAACTTAATGGAAAAAATCTTCTTTTACAAAATATATTTTCCAGAAGAGGTGTATCTTTCTCAATTTTCTTCTCTGTAATAAAAATATACTGAGGTAAAAGAAAAAATACTTACCTGTGCACTGTCCTCCGTTAGTCGGATCTCCATAATAACCTGGCATGCAGTCTTGACACTGCTTTCCTGTGGTAAGATTTTTACACTGTTCACACACATTGTTATTGATGCAAGTGCTATGTCCATTACACTGGCAAGCTGAAGAAAAGAGTAAAAAATATTATAAATATCTACAAAACCACAGCAAGTATAATAGCTATCAAGACAAAGAATTTATTTTACAAATTTGAATGGTAGCAAAGGCCAAGGACACTTCCCAAGTTTTATTTTTTATGTATAACATATGTGGTTCAAAATATTAATAGACGACAATATATACAATAAATTGTGTTGAAATGTTGTTGTATGTTCTATAAAATGTAGGAGAAAGAGATAAAGTAAAACATAACATAGCTATGAGAGAGAGCACACGCATGAGCAGGGGTGAGGGGCAGAGCGAGTAGGAGAGAATCTTAAGCAAGCTCCATGCCCAGCATGGAGTCCAATATGGGCCCCATATCACGACCTTGACATCATGACCTGAGACAAAATCAAGAGTCGGACACTTACGTGACTGAACCACCCTGGTACCCCAAAAAAGGAATACTTTTTAAACACATTCCTTAAAGATTCATGTGAATATTATATCTATGAAGTTATACAAGCACAAGAACAAATAAAACAGCTTTGGTAAAGGATGTTAAAATGCATCCTAATTATACTTATATATAATAACAAAGGATCAATAAATATAGAAAACTTTATGGCTTACTTCAAAAAACTCCATGTATGATTAACAAAAATAGCACTTCTAAATTAATGTGCATAAAAGCAAACTATCTTCTAAACTTTGGATAAGAAAAGCTTCAAAGCTTAATCAAAATTCTATTTGAATGTGAAATAAACAGAATCACATTTAAAGCATGAGACTTTTTCATGTGTTCATACTATAAGATTTAATAAGTTCTGACATTAATTTTACAACAGAATTTCAGATGAGAGATAAAGTTCACATATGAAAGCTCATGCCTTTCGTGCCTATTTGGAGCATAATGACTTAGTTTTGTAACTGCTTCTCCAAACACCATCATCATTGCCACCCTCATAGTCATTTTCATTATTATTACAACTAAGTTAGCATTTGAGTTTTCTCTTACTTTAGCCACGGAAGCCAATATTCAGTTAATTCCAATTGTCTGTGGCCACCATCTCTTCTGATTGGTCAATGTACATATTGCATCAGTTTTAAAATATATAAATACTACTCCATTGCCAGATAGTATACCAGGTGGTAAACCTAAATTATATCATTTAATCCTCATAATAATTCTATATGAAAGGTACTATATTGGGGACCATTTCTAAGATAAGAAATTCTGGGTTAAGCAACCATCCAAAGTCACACAGCTAGTCAATGGCAGAAACAAACACATAATCAGAAAGTATGAATCATAAGACCAGACATTAAATACCATAGCTCTTGTATGTTTGAAAGTGAGAGGGAAATCCTAAGACAGTAACATAGGGTCATCCACAAGAGCTAACATCAAAGGGTAAAGAACTACACAGGCAAGAACAGTAAAAACTAAACACTTATACTTTATAGAAATTTTCAGAGCCACTACTCTACTGTAAGACAATATAGAAATAATATAAAGTCATTATGGGAAAATGCTAAATAATCATCTTCTTTATAAAACTGAGGAAAATTGTAGTTTTCACATTTTATATATTATGAAACAATGAGGAGGAAATTTAGAACAAGGAAAAATGTTCATGGTAATTTAAGTGAAATCAAGATACAAAACATTTTATTTAGAATGACAACAATTTTGTTTTAAAATGTATAAGTATGGGATGCCTGGGTGGCTCAGTTAGTTAAGCATCTGACTGACTCTTGATTTCAGCTCAGGTCAGGATCTCAAAATCATGAGATCTAGCCCAGCATCAGGCTCCATATTCATGCTCTCTCTCTCTAAAATAAATAAATAAGTCCTTAAAAAATTAAAAATAGGGAGACAAACCATAAGAGACTCTTAATCTTAGGAAAGAAACAGAGGGCTGCTGGACAGGAGGGAGTAGGAGAATGGGGTAACTGGCTGATCACTGGGAAGGGTATGCATTATAATGAGCACTGGGTATTATATAAGACTGATGAGGGGTGCTTGGGTGGCTCAGTGGGTTAAAGCCTCTGTCTTCGGCTCAGGTCATAATCTCAGGGTCCTGGGATGGAGCCCGGCATCAGGCTCTCTGCTCAGCAGGGAGCCTGCTTCCTCCTCTCTCTGCCTGCCTCTCTGCCTACTTGTAATCTCTCTCTCTTGGTCAAATAAATAAATAAAGTCTTTAAAAAATAAAATAAAATAAAATATTAAAAAAGACTGATGAATCACAGACCTGTACTCCTGAAACAAATAATACATTATGCGTTAACTAACTGAATTTAAATAAAAAATAACAAAGTTTAAAAAATAAAATAAAAAGTATAAGTATGCTTATGGAAAAGTTAACATAGGTTATCTTAGTTTAGTAGGATTTTTTTTGCATCACCAATTTTCTGTAATAAATTCATGTTACTTCTATAATAAATAATAATGTTAAGAACTTTGATTTTTTTAACATTTGTTTTAAACTGTAAGCTGTGGTTTCACAGAAATTTTATTATGTGACACTACTAATTAATTCAGTCAGGTAAAAACAAAATTTATTGAGTGCCCACTACATGTAAAGCATTACCTGAAAAAGTTAAAATAAGAAATGGGTTACTATATGTATTTCATGAATCTTGTGGTTACATATTTTTATCAGAAAAACAAATGCTTTAACTTCTAAATAAGCTGCCTAAAGTCAGCAATCACATCTAACATCCTCCTGTTAGCTTTCTACTAAAATAAGAAGGAAACCTGCCAACAACTACAGGAATATGGGTATGGTGACAATGACACAAATTGAACTAGAAAGTAGTAAACTACGATACCTCTGGAAATTAAAAGAGGACCCCTGGTGTAATGCCACTCACTGTCTCTCCCTAAAAATGAGAAGTTCAGAAGGCAGTTCTGAGCCATAGGGCAATCATGAAGCATATTATTGGCATGTTGTCATACAACTCATTGGAAGTGTGATACAGGGAAGTTTAAGGTAATGAATATACCACGCAAAAAGCTGGTACGATTTTGATCTAACTGCAGACAAAATTTCTGGGGGGGGGGGACGGGTGAAGATGG